>OZ007571.1:39004862-39189849 GCA_963931925.1 Onchidella celtica
AGACAGGCAGAGACAGAGAGAGAGACACAGAGACACGGACAGAGGGAGACACACACACAACCACACATACACACCAAAGACAGAGAGAGAGAGAAAGAGAGAGAGAGAAAGAGAGTGAGAGAGAGAGAGAGAGATAGAGAGAGAGAGAGAGAGAGAGAGAGAGAGAGAGAGAGAGAGAGAAGTAATGGAACAAAGATACTTCAATTTGAATATGTTTATGTTTAATATTTTTCAAAACTTGTTAAACTCCATGCCGGGAACTTCCAACAGAGAGTCCCTGCGTTCAAACAGCAAGTTGTCATAAGAAAATAGTTTCATGTATTTGTAACACAATAAATATCCATTTTTGACTGGCATACTCAGAGTCATACAACATTGTCTCTGTATCCTGCCGTGAGATGGGGCAGAAGAACTGTGTACTCACTGACCGACTGACTGACTGACTCACTCATTCACTCACACACTCACTTACTCACTCGCTCACTCACTCTCTCGCTCGCTCACTCACCCACCCACCCACCCACCCACTTACTCACTCACTCACTCACTCACTCACTCACTCACTCACTCACTCACTCTTCTCAAAGGGAATCCCCCGCACGGCCACTTCACAAGCACTCAACTGGCCATATCCCAAACATTCAGATTTCACATTCCGTTATTCAGATTAGATTACCTACAACAACAGCACCATTTCACTTGACTCAGCACAACGCTGTTGCAAAATCATTTTCTTAAATTCTTAGAGACCAGCATCAAAATCCCACATGTAATACTAATATATTGCATGATAATTAATATTACAAGGACTGCAGCATTGAAAGCGACTACTACATTAACACTAAAAGTTTCGTAATACATGTTTTCAAGTATCGCCGTATGCATAAAGATCGTATCATTCTGACACAAAGCCCCCCCCCCCCCCCCAAAAAAAAAGGTCCCGAAAACAAATGTGATAAATGTGGAATAGAAATATCATATTTCGGGGCAGGAATTATAATTCTGTGTGGGACAAGAGCATTCAAGGAAATCACAACTAGGCAAAGTATTAAAATGTTAGATCTAAGCTTTTGAAAAATGGCACTGAAGTAACAGTCGAAGCGAACAACCTAGAAAATCTAAACGTAGAACACATACAAAACAAAACAAAACAAAACAAACGCGGAACTTTAAATCCAGTCCATGATAGCCGAACAAAAGCTTAACCAGTACTAACAGGGCCAAGCAGCTCGCAGAGCGGATGGTCAGATCCCACAGTTTCAGGGCCGTCTTAAATGAAGGCCCCGGGGCCCCTGGGCAAAGCAATAGGATGCGTTTCTCGACTCCAAAAACCAATGTAAATTTGCATGCAGGGGGCCTTCCAACCCCTCGGAGCCACTGGAAGATTGTCCAGTGTGCCCATGCGTTAAGACAATTCTGCACAGACTGCTTCTGATCTTTCGTAATAAGGCCACTGAACACTGTTTTATCTAGCTGTGCAAGCCGCCCTCACTTGATAGTTTATATCACATAATTTTATGCAGTTTATGCGGCATACTTTCGTAATTGTACGCCTCAGGACAATGTCGTAAAGTTTCGATACAATATTAAAGCTGGCTGTTATACAATCTGATACAGATCGGTAACAAGTTCTTATATTTTGCCAGACATTTAATATTTTGTGCCCCATTGTATTTTCCGGGGTAATGCCCCTCATTTAGTCATAAAATAGAAATAAAACTGCCGCGTAACAATTCGTGCCCGGAAAGTCTGCAGACTGTTTACTACACTTTAACATGGTGTGAAGGTTTGTGCCACCCAGTCCTTTCTCTGCAGGTAAGTTGATTCCTGTATCATTTCAGTTCTATATTCCTCTTTCCTTCAGATTAAACTGCCCTTTACCCACACACCCAGTCTCCTTTTCTCGCCTCCTCCTAATTCAAAGCCATTACCTTCATACCTTCTACTATTGGAGTCAGATTTTTTAGTGTAGAAAATCTTAAAAGATAAAAATTATTCAGTTCGGATAAGTTCACGTTTTCAACCGATCATAATGACAGAAAATAAAAATGCTCCAAAAGAAGCTGGTGATTTTCCAGACTTATTCGCTTCAGCAAACTCGTGGTGGTCAGCCTATCGTGAATTGTCGATGTCTTTTCAATGATTGCAACTGTTCATCAAAACTTTATTGTTTTTTCTTGCTTAGTGTATGAGCAGTGGGTGCTTGGATAAACTTATTGTAGTAAGCAGTCGTCCCAGTACAGCAGCCCAGTTTTTGCTGGACTTCTAATTCGGTTATTACAACTATAGACATTTGTACAACTGCAGAATCAGAACACAATGGAAGATGTGAACATTTAACATTTTATATTTCATATTATAATTTACAGATATGCATTTAAATCAGTTTTATCTTCACAGTGAATCTTGGGCCCCGCCAGACAGATAGTAGTCTGATTTACATCCCTCGGGGACTATGCAAAATAAATGTCAAATATATGTGTTTGAAAGAAATTTGCATGTACAGGACTTCCTACGAGGAAAAAAGTCTTCACTCCTCATTATCGACATCGCAGTGTCTCCTATCCTGGTAATGACCTGTACAGCATCTCCAGCACCAGCATTGGTGATTCACATAGAACGCTAATTAACTCCAGGGAGAGAACTTCAGGCCTTGATTAATCTGTTAGCCCTTATCAGACTGAGAGAAGAGTTTGGGTCTCATTAACAGAATAAAGCAAACTGATTATGATTCTTATTCTTTAAGACCACAAGGAACATAAGCAAGGGATAAAATCAAGGACAATATGTCTGTAAATGATAATGAATGCAACATAAACGAGAGAAGCCTGCGCGGTTCTCCAGGGAAATGTATGGCACCAATTGTTAAATTCATACAGATTTCTGTGTCAGACAATCTACTCATAATTGTGTTCAAGCCAAATTGGAAATTGTTATGAAAATGGAATGTATGATTTCACTAGAAGGTGTCCACAGCTTCAAAGTTTGGCCAAACTGTGACGGCCGGACCTAATTAGGGCAAGGAATGCACAAATACAAAGAATAAACAACTCGTATCCAAGTCTAAAAGTTTCTTCTAAAACTTTTGAAATTCCACAAAGACTGCTCGCCCTCCCATTGAGGCACAGGAGATTCCTGCAATCTGGTTCTGACCATCTCCCACAGTGCTGTAAAACGGTCACTAAAGGCGATGGACGCCACAAATGGACATTGGTCCTTTTGATCTTTGTAACAGTTTAATACTTCCATGCCAAAATTGTGGAAAGCGCGTTTGTTGCCCACGTCATACACTTCTATACCACCGGCCACAAAAGGAAGAATGCCATACAGATAGAGATCCGTAGCGTGAAAGATTGGAACATGCTCAGCTGATGCCAGAAGACTAGAAATCACACCTCGGGTCATAAGAATGGCAAATCCCTTACAATATGGTCTGTGATGGGTTCGAGTAGGGAATAAATCCCTGGCAATGGCATTGGGCCCAGTTCTCGGAATTGGACCTTCTGGAGTAAATGAACAAAAGATGGCTTTTTGGCCCACAATTTTCTCAGCTGCCGGTATGAGACCACGCAAAAGTTTGTCTGTGTCCACGAAAACGTCTTCATCAATTTTCATCACGAACTTCGTTGAACGGCAAAACTGAATCACCCAGCGCATGCCCATCAGGCCTTTCAAAGTGGTATTTTCAGGGGTGTCCAGAAATTCTCCTTGTAAAATATCTCCATACTTCTGTTGTTCTTGATTGAGATTATTCTGGAAATTTGGAGATATTGTTTTACCAACGAGAAACATATGAACTACTGTGAAAGATGGAAAGCTGGATGAATCTGCAAATGTATTTCTAATGCGTTGTCTGGACTCATCGCTCTGTGGAAGGCTGTTTATTACAAAGAGTAGGTCGATTTTTTCCGAAGTCCTGCAGGCATTTGGATTGTTTATATGGAAAATGTTAGGCGACTTTACCCCATCTGAAGTCTCATCCGGTACCTTCCCGTAAAGCTCGGACTTGAATTTCTTAACACGATCAGAGAAACCATCAGTGTACAGTGGTTCCGATGAGTCGTCTATCACTAAATTGTAACCCAAACTGGAGGCGCTCTGTAGCTTGGCAGGGTTTGGATTCTGTTCACTGCCAAATCCCGGCTGATGGTTTCGGGTTGTGCCATAATTCTGAGCTGGAATGACGAGGTTTCCTGTGTTGAGAGCTCCACCTTGCATATTATTGGTTGGCTGGACCCCTTGATGTATGCCGCTTTGTACAGATTTCTGGTATAAGAGGCGTTGGTCCCTAATGGCATTTTCTGGTGGTGCCTGGTTATTCGAGCCAGGATTTAAGGCATCCGCTTGCATTTTCATCTGCTGAATGTTCTGCCCACTGTAAGACTGACCAAGCCGAGCATTTCGACCGACGGTAACTGATGGATTCTGTGCGGACTCTGCCATCCCATTTGGTTGAACGTTTCTATGCAAAGGCGCTGTCTGTATGTTTTGTCCAGTCGGATTAAAATTATTACCCATCATTTGTCCGAGTTGGCTGGGCACATTTCCAATTTGTGCATTTGAATTGGGACCTTGTGGCTGTTCTTGTTGTACCTCGGGATTAAGAGGGATCATCTGGTCTTGAACTATCATTTGATCCAAGATTTGCCGCTCACCTTGGCCATCATGTCCCACTTGTGGATAGTCCGCGTCCCGGACATTTCCGTTGCCGTAGTCAAGTATCAGCTGTCTGTTCTGTCCTTCCGCTAATTCATTCCCACTGTCGCCGTAATCAGCCTGAGCACGTTCGGCCTCGAGGAGTTCGGCATTCTCTTCACCTTCATCTTGCTGTTCAGGAATATCCTCATTCCCATCATCATGACCCTTTTCAACAATGTTGTCTATATTGTATTCTATGTAATCGACATCAGGATCTGCAACCAAATCTCCTTGCGGAATGACCGGTGTACCGACAGGATACAGGATAAGAGACCCATGCTCAGCGTCCCGAACAATCACTTCTACACTCAAGAAGACCCCAGAAGGTTGAACTTGCTGATCATCAATGCCTAGCATTGCCTCAGCTTGGGAAACAATCGCATCTAATCGCAATTTTTTCCCTTTAGAGTAATCACCCGGAGAGCACAGAGGTTGGTCAGCTGACCTCAGATTCCTATTCGGTGACCAATCCTCTCCGTTGCTGTCCGTTTGCATCTGAGACTTGAAAATTTGCCAGACCCCGATGACAACAAAAACCTGCAACACAGCAGGAAACAGTTTTTGAAGCACATTTCGGCGACGACAGCTGCAACGAAAAAGACCTTTGAGCGCTTCCATACTTCTCTTCAGCTAATCAAACAAACGCCCTAACAGTTTGTTTTAATCCTTCACACAAAGTCAACTCTTATGTGCTCATGAGCTTATCCTGTAATTGGACTGTTTGTCGTGCCATAATTAAACAATCAACGGTAAAATCAATTAGCCCACTTCAGACACTGAAGGATGAACACTCTCGTAGTCTATGATGTGTCACTAAAATTACACAAGGTTTTCGTGTTGATTTCTTAGCAAAGTAATCTGTAAATTCCTTCCTCGTGTATCGTGTATACGCTTTTGACAGTGTCTGGCTATTGAATCCCCAACCAGTTATCACACAATAATAACTGATAAGTTGACGACTGGGTACAGAATTTCAAACTAACCGACACATCCTGTTCATAAATACGTTATCAACACAAAAGAAATATTGTATGGATACGCATAGATTATGTCGTGCACGGTCCACCGCTGGTCCCTGCACGTGTCGATGGTACGGACGTCAACTTGCGACGTGTCAGGTATAGTGACTTGTCCAGGCCAACACAGGCTGTGAAGGTGAAAAGTCGGGCGTCTGCGTCATCGCCACCTGAGGGACAAAAAAGGAGTGAATTTAGAATAGTGAAATGAAAAGTAAGAGAGAGAGAGAGAGAGAGAGAGAGAGAGAGAGAGAGAGAGAGAGAGAGAGAGAGAGAGAGAGAGAGAGAGAGAGAGAGAAAATTTGGATGTCCAGTCAGTGATCGAGTAAGTAATAATGAAGTAGCTTTCACTTTTCAGGTGAATGTATGAACAGAAAATGATTAAAAAAAATAAAAATGAAAGTGCATGAAGTAGACAGTGGATGAGTGAGTGAGTAAGTGAATGCATGACGGAGAGAACGGGTGAGTGAGTGAGTGAGTGAGTGACTGACCGACTGAGTGAGTGAGAGCGTGCGCGAATGAACGAGTGAATGAGTGAGTGAATGGGTGAATGAGTGAATGAGTGAGCGAGTCAGTGAATGGGTGAGTGCATGAGTGAGCTAGAACAATGGTAACGCTTACCAACAAGCGTACACGAAGCAGGAAAAAGACTGCTCACCGCACAGCGAATAACGAACCCTAACAGTTTGAACGTGAGTGAGGGTACGCAAGCAATGGGCAAACGCAAAGCGAGTTCGTCACTGGACCGCACCAAGCCCACTACATGTCATTTATAACTGTGTGGGAGGCTGGAGTCATACACAAAAGACTTTTACCCCCTGAAATACCTGGAGTAAAAAAAATGTGTAATCTATATGAAAAGTGGATCTAGTCAGGAACAGAGTGGATAATGAGTTTGAATTTCGGTTTTACGCGAGTCGGCACGATAACGGCCATCTTGCGCTCTTGATTCAATAACTTTAATATCAATTTACAAAACTTTTTCCAGATCTGTACAAAACAACTTTTTTAAATAGAATTTTACCAATGTGTTAAAATTATATGAATGTATTTAATTCTATGTTAAACTTAACAGCCCTAAATACGAAACATAAAGAACAGAGCGGATAATACTTGTAGATGCATGCACTGAAGTAGGCGTTGCCAACCCTTTTCGTTCCGTTTATTCCTGGCAACTTTTCGATAATAAATTTACCCCCGCCCTGTTTCGTTCAGTAATTTGAGATTTTACTCCTGTCATAATAAAAGTAATCGCCAAAGGGGAAATTTTAAAATATTGTTTTCAACATTATTATTTTAAGTTCAAATAACAATAATAACAGTAAATGAAAGCGCATAACAATTGTTACTTCATGAAATATGAAAAACTAATGATGAACAAATGAAATAGTGTTTGTTTCCTTAATAAAGGGGGGGGGGGGTATTCGGTGGAAAAAAAATGAACCTGTAGCAATCAGCTTTTCTCTGTTCACACACACACACACACACACCCACCCACCCACACACACACGCACACACACCCACACACACACCCACACCCCCGCCCCCCCCCCCACACACACACACACGCGCGATGGATAATAGTGACGAGATGATGATAACGACGCTGATGGTAAAAGTAAAATTCGCAGTTTAAACGTTTGGATTCCGGATATGACAGTTATCGTACAGAAAACAAACCACTTTGCTATAATTTTGCTTTATGTTATCATCACGAATACCCATATATATCCGCGTTCCTCCGTCCCTCAGTTTTGTAATGTTTACATAGTATACTCAAGGGGCTTTTATCTTTACTAAAAAAAAAACAAAAAACTGGTACTTTTTCGCCTTTTGACAGCCGCTGAAATCATTTTCACAAAGTGAACATAGGCGAGAATGGTGGCAGCGTGATAAACCCAAGGTGAAAATGTGTAAACGTAAAGTAATACTGGGTGTAAGGCCGAAAACGCCATGGCTCAGTTAGGTTGTTGTTGTTGTTTTTTTTGCGAGAACGAGATGATAATTATTAAAGCTGGCTATTTTTTTTTTTTGTGGGTATCAGTTTTCGGATACAGTGTAGCATATCGCGAATTAATATATACCTTACCGTCTGATTCCCCCAAACAACCCTAAGAAAGCTGACGCCTCCAACAAACTTTGTTCACGATAATATTGTATTTGATCAGATCTGCCTACTCCTGTACTACCTGCAGCCGTAGTCTGGTTACCCTTGCCCTGCTGTAATACACAAAGCAGAACTCTGAGAAAGCCAGTTCACAGTCCAGAGTAAGTACTGTAAATCACTACCATTACAGTGGTTGTCGCTTTCTGTTACTAATAGCTGCTACAATAGCGCCAATAAGCAAACTGACGTTCAGTACTTTCATGATGCATAATGTCAAGTGAAGGGTTCCTCAAAATGTGAAAATTTGTAAATGAAGGCACCCTATCCCCCTTTTTTAAAATTGCCCTTCCTGTCACTCTAGCATTTGGGTGGAAAGCGCGATTTCTTTTTCTTAAACGTTCTGTTGGTTAACCGTGATGCTCGACAGAAAAGCAGACATTTACCTTGTTGCTCTATTAAATAACATTTTGTGATGTGGAAACAAAGAACGAACGGTCCCACCGCTAAACTTAGTCGCAATAGAATTCTGACTGCCCGGAACACACATGTCATATTTCATGTCTTTGATGCTTCCGAAAAGAAATTTTAAAGTTCGGAAATTCCAGTAGGATTCTGGACCGGAAAAAGTATTCATTCTGAACAGAACTGACTCGATTTCTCTGCCGAAACATGGTTAAAAAATGAAATGACAAAATTCTGATCTGTGGGATCTCGGCAAGGCTTAAAGCAAACTCAACATGACATTGTGGTTAAAAAAAAGCAAAAAAGCATAGCCTCCCGTGAGCAAAAATACACAAACAATACAATAAAACGCAAAGGAAAAGGAAAAACAAATCATCGAGGTTTTGATAAAGACAACTCTTTCTTTTGCCACATTTTGACATTGAAAACTGAATGTTTAAGTGGAAGATAAAATTCAAATTCAAATAAAAATGAAACTTATACAATTTCTATGCCAAAATGATTTACACATCGGCGTTCCGAAGACGACAGTGTTGAAACGTGATACAATTGCTGTTTACCGAGTGCATAAACTAATGATGGTTGTATTGTCATGGGTTATTAACGTAGCAGTAGGGGTTGGTTTGCACAATTTCGTGTCAGTTCTGGTCCACAGATTTATCATTATGTCTCCTCAAATGTTAACGCCCTAAAAGCTTTGTTGGATTTGATATAGCTTCATAATGAATTCATAATAATGCCTCAGGTATTGGGTTTCTATCCCCGGTTGGCTGATGTTAAGGGACCGTGATATATTACATAGTAAGCTATGGCTGGGCTGTGAACACAAGTCAGTATTTTCTCTATCTGGCTTTGTAATTAACTTCGGTCCTCCAGCTACAGCCTTTTGGTAAACACTGACATAATGTAAAGAGGAAGTTTATTTGGTCTCGAAGATGAGAAGACAAAGCAAGGCCGTCTTAACATCATCATGGGGTCCTGGCTAAAGCAATAGGTTGTTTCTTCCTCCTTTCAAAAACCAATGTGAGTTTGCATGCATGCCCCCCCCCCCAAACCCCCAAAAACACTTGGGGCCCCTGGGCAACCGCCTAGTGTGCCCATGCATGAAGACGACCTGACAGAGCCAAAGCTCTTTAACTCTTTGTGTGCCATGGATATTTCCACGTTTGCCTATACAGGAAGAAAACAGTAGAGGAGATGAACGAAGACTAACTGCAGTAAACATTTATGAATAGAAAGTTGACTTTCTTTCTTCCTGAAACAAATCAGCTTAGCATTCTTATACACCGATACATCTGTGATTGGCACAAACGTGACCAGCGGAAAAGCCGATTCATGGGCTATTGGCACACAAAGAGTTAAGTTCAGATGGGTCTTTAGCCTCACGTCTGCTCTAAAATCTATAGTTCGCCGACAAAACCTAAAGACATACGTTTAGGCTAGGCACACATCAGCAGACTTCGAGAGGCCAATTGTTAGTTAGATGGTGACGTCACGACATTTCGTTTCAGTGAAACCTCGTGCACCAGCCAACTAATTGGATCTCTTTGAAACTCAATGTCGTGTCCTCACTGTCCAACTAGTCGGCCGATCAAAATCGGTTGGTGTGCACCTGGTCTTACTTGTCATTGTTTTGAGTTATTGGTGTCTGTGTTGTAAATCTCATACCTGGGTTCAAGTAACAGAAGTAGGAAAGTTACCCTATAAATTAACAGAGGTGTGCTAGCCAGTTACTTAGCTTTCACTGTTAAAGTAAGCAATTGCCCTATCTCTGAAATCTCATTTGGCATGAAGTGTATGATGGGTACTGAGGTAAGATTATTATAAACAAACGAGACTTACTTGGTGAAGCTTGTTTGTAATCGTACCGGTGTATCTATAAGGAACGGAGGGTCAAATCCCTCCCTGTTAGTTGGAACCCTCCTAATTATTATTACTTTAGTTTGTACAAAATTACATATTGATACAGTACCTTATACTTGGTACGGGTACTTGCTTAATTTCTAAAGTGTGGATGGCCGATGGGATACCGCTCTCATTTGACCCTCCGTTCCTGATAGGTACATCGGTAAGATTACAAACAAGCTTCACCAGGTAAGTCTCGCTTGTTTATAATCATTTTAGGAAGTTCGCTGCCCTTGGCATTTACACCTCATTTTTTCTTGTTCTGGTAGGGATTAGTTTGTTTTTTTTTCTTTTTTTTTTGTTTTTTTTTCAGAATTTTCCCCGGGCAGCAGCCTTGTACGGCCTGCTCTTCACGATTTCCAACCGCCAAGACATCTTTAACGTGCGCAACGGGCACCCCGAAATTTTCGTCCTCATCCGAGAAGACTAGGTGCTCGATCCTACCTAGCATAGGATCAGGGACAGGAAGATATGAGAAAAATCCCCAAATTCCGACATGCCTTCACCGACGGGGATTCGAATCCGGTACCTCCGGCATGAGAGGCGAGCACCTTGCTTCTACTTCTAGACCACCGTGTCCTCCTCCTACCTGGGTTCGATGAATTATTGAGCTATTAAGTTTTAAGGCGTCCTCGTGAGGTACACCGGCGTCCCTGTAAACACAATCTGTCAGTGCCGGCGTCTCTGATTTACAAACATAGAAAACAGAACTCTCACCCCTGACAGGCTAAATGCTTAGAGTGCCGCCCTGATGAACAGGCCCGGTTTCCTATCTGCGGTAATGAACTTCTTTATCCTCACCCCTATAGTACTTTATCTCTCCCCGATTGGTCCCAACGGCCGCTGGGATCGTAGGGACAAGTAAACAGGCGGAGAGTCTGTAAATGAACCTGTAATTGCCAGGGTTAATCTGTGTGTGCTCATCTACGCTTCTTAGGCATTCACTCACTCACATATTTACTCACTCACTCACTCACTCAATCACTCATTCACTAACTCACTCATTTGGCTATTCAGCTGCTTATTTACTTACTCATTCATTCATTCATTCGTTCACTCATTCATTCATGCCTTCACTAACACACTCACCCACTATTCACTCACGTCTTCACTCACTCACTCACTCACTCACTCACTCACTCACTCACTCACTCACTCACTCACTCACTCACTCACTCACTCACTCTTCCATTTACTGACTGACTGACTGACTGACTGACTGACTGACTCACTCACTCACTCACTCACTAACCAGCTCACCCATTCACTCACTCACTGTCCTCCTGAAAAATACCACACGAATGTATAACCACAGTACTCACAAACAGACCAGGTGTTTGTTGTCCGGACTGAATTGTTTACCACAAAAAACACAGAACTTGGCCCGGGGCTTGGCGTGTCCGGACCCTATCGAGCGCCTTTAAACTCTATTATCAACATCAGGTCAGCGGTTCTCAGTTTAGTTGTCAATGTAACCCCATTTTATCCCTTCCGACCTGTCACTGACCAGTTTATATTTTGAACATTCAACTGTAATAAATAATTATGAAGAACTTTAAAAGAAAAAGAAAAAAAAACTCATGGGAGCTCGAAATGTATTCGTTATAAACGAATTCAAACTCGGGTCCCAAGTCAGATTTCTGAAAGAAAGTGGTCGTCCATGATCCAAACCGTATATTCCATTCCAATAAATACATCGGTTTTGTATTTCAACCAAATCAACAAAGATAAAAAAAAAATTGGCAATATTTAGTGACCCGAGAATGTATTTTACTGACAAATAGAAACGTATTATTCCCGGGTCACAATTTTTTTTTGTGCTGCGTGTTTCTTTAATAGGTTAGATAATCCTAAGGAATCCCAGGAAACACTGTATTCTAAAATCTCTGTTTCCATCTCATTTACTGTAGGGTCAGAAGTCAAGCATTATATTCCTAACAAGTAACTCAAATATCGTGGTTAGACAGAGCCGTTGACCGAGACTTCTGCAAACTACGAGAATGTAGTGCACCGGCACCTCTGCGCCCACTTTCAGAAAACAATATTAATTAAGACTAGCTGTCCACATGCAAGTGATCTTCTGGAAGCTCTCCATTGTACAACTGTTCAGTAATAAAGAGTAATTCGGTAAAAGCTTTTTGTGTGCTTTAATTGCCTGGGCCTTTTTGGAAGCAATTGGCACTACAAAGTGCCTCAAATAACGTATTTGCTTCTTACTAAAAGCAGTTTGGATTGAAAAGGATGTCTTGATTTAAACATTTCTTGTTCTTTTGATTGCACCATAAATCATCTCAGTTACAACAATAACAAACACGACAAAACAATTTGCTTTTTCTTGCCTGGTGCATTTAATTTTTTTTGTTATTGCACTGGACACATTAGACTCTTAATCTCGTTTTATTTCGTAAGATAAATTTTTTTATGCATGTATTTTCATTTGTTTCAAAATTCTTTCGTGAAGGGGTTTATCTGTTGGAGAGTATATTATTGCCATAAACGTTTTACCTTCGTAGGTAGATGCAGTCAATAATCATCCAAATGGATTTGTACGGCGGTAGGAAAGTACATCTTTATATCAATGACCAAACAAAACAAAACAAAAATAATGAAGGCATTCAAGGCCTTTCTGTACTGCACAGATTCAGGACTTACTTTGAGATTGTAGTCAATAGCAATCGGCCCAGCAGAAAATGTGATAATCGTGATGACAAATACTGCAAATATCAATTACTGTGATCAGATAAGGAAATGATGCTTCAGTGGAACGCCGATGTGACAAGTTTTGGTGGATGAGAAACCTCTGCGGTTTCGCAAAAGGATCGGAACTGCGGTGCCGTGGAAGACGAGGCAGGAAAAATGGACAGGCGGGTAATCCAACCATATAACTTCTGACAGCAACTTCCAAGGACTAGTACAGTTTTGTGTTTACAATCGCGTTATAAGCCAGCGCCGGCTTCGTCGTTCCAAGATTCGTTCCGTTTAACTGTAGGTCTAGTATCAAATGACAAAGGCCTGTATCTCACATTCCAGATGTTTGGGAAAACCATGCATGTGACAAATTACACAAAGAAGCTTTATAATAATTTAGCACCATTAAACTGAAAAGATTAGGTGACACAACATCGGCATTATCTGAAATTTAACCGCACATCGAAGTATTTCAGAGGATATTTACTTCAACAATTTTGTTAATGACTTGCTTTTACCGGATGGAGGTTATACATTGCTGATAGACAATACCGTAACTAGGTTTATAGATAAAGCTGTGTTTTTATAAGGCAAAAACTTTTATTGACAAAAGAGATGGCTGTCACATTACCCTCTCAAAGAGCACCTTTTCTGTAGTCCGCCTTCCATTTCGTCGCCTGCGACCAAAACTTTGCCCTACCAGATCAAGAAACTGTATGTAACTAGGCATCTTGTTCGACGCCTTGCACTATCTCACATTGTTACTCGGGTTTTAAAAAAATATGATTAAAATTTTTTAAACAACATTTTCGAAACTGGCAGGCACATTACATCGTTGTCATGCTGAAGACGGTACCCAAAGCTCACATTCGAGTATTATATTCAGTTTAAGTTTGAGACAAACTGAGCCTGTATAAACTGTACATATTAGTAAGTTTCAGCTTCCCCCCTCCTCTCTTTCTCTCTCTTTGTCTCTGTCTCTGTCTCTCTCTCTCTGTGAAAATGTCTCTCACTCATGCCCAGCTTGGTCTATATTGTGAAAGAAAACGAAATGAACACACATATATTATATACAAGTACACCCCCCTCCTCCAATGCACACACACTTATGCTAATGTGCTTTCGCTATGAGAAGCGTTTATTAAAGGGGCATTTAGACTTTATCTGTGTATTTAGTGTAGACCTACTCTATACAGCACTTGAGACTTTGGACGTGTGGCTTGGAACCAGATAAACTAGAGAATCATCAACTTTTTGAGGTGGGTGACACCCAGTAGTGTCATCGGCTTGTGGCATAGATAAAAGTTGTGAACATTTCCTTGAGTGACGTCATGATGTTAATGTCAAAATTCTTGAAAGGCTTTTTGCGCACTAAGTCAGTTCTATTCTGTCTCAACTCAAGGCTGGTGGAGTACTGAGTCAAGGCTGTTTTGTCTCGGTTCTAGACTGGTGGAGCACTTAGTCGTGTTTGTTTTGTCCCGGTTCTATACCGGTGGAGTACTGAGTCAAGGCTTTTTTTGTCCTGGTTCTATACCGGTGGAGTACTGAGTCGTGTCTGTTTTGTCTCGAATCTAGACTGGTGGAGCACTGAGTCGTGTCTGTTTTGTCTCGGTTCTAGACTGATGGAGTACTGAGCCGTGTCTGTTTTGTCTCGGTTCTAGACTGGTGGAATACTGAGTCGTGTCTGTTTTGTCTCGAATCTAGACTGGTGGAGCACTGAGTCAAGACTGTTTTGTCCCGGTTCTAGACTGGTGGAGCACTGAGTCAAGACTGTTTTGTCTCGAATCTAGACTGGTGGAGCACTGAGTCGTGTCTGTTTTGTCCCGGTTCTAGACTGGTGGGGTACTGAGTCAAGACTGTTTTGTCTTGGTTCTAGACTGGTGGAGCACTGAGTCGTGTCAGTTTTGTCTCGTTTCTAGACTGGTGGAGCACTGAGTCAAGACTGTTTTGTCTCGGTTCTAGACTGGTGGAGGACTGAGTCATGTCTGTTTTTGTTTCGGTTCTAGATTGCTGACGCATCGAGTCAAGTCTGTTTTGCCTCAGTCCACTAGGCAGGGGTCACTTTCCGCCAACGGACTCATGACTGTTTTGACACACCTAAAGTAGAGGGATAGACCTGTTTCGTCTCGCCAGTGTGCGAGGTTCTTTTTAACTCCATGGTCCTCATCTCAAATTAAAACCGAGACAAAAGAGATTGGACTCATCTTGCCACCAGCGTAGGGGTGAAACAGACCAATGCTGGTGTTGGCGTCAGACTGGTAGCTCGCCGCCCCATAAGTTTTGCTTCACCCTGGCACAATAGGAAGTGCCCGTTGCATCCCGCTGAGTCGCATAATTATACTGCTAGTGTGAAGCAAAAGGTATGGGCGGCGAGCCACTGGCCTACCGCTGAATCAGCCTTAATCTGTTACACCCCTTAGACTTAGAGTTCCACCACTCTGTCTTGTTTGTTCGGTATGAGGGTAGCTCTGTGAGTTTTAAACACCGCCGGAGACAACAGTGATGGCGGACAGCTGATGTTTCCGTCCAGCCAGACATGGTGTGGAGGCGCCGCTGCTCCGTTTACTTATCTCTCTAATCACTGGTGTACACACGAGACAGGTGGATGATACTGCAGGGAGAGGGTGACGGGTAATAAGCATGAGTTGATAGTTTAGCGGAGGTTACCAAACTCTTTTCCTCCATGGTTGCAGAATACTTTTACTATAGGTTATGCAGCGGCGTATCTAAACTATGACAGTTGTGCACTCGCCATGGGCGCCATTTGATAAAAAAAGGGGGGAGGGGGTAGTCTAAATAGGTAAATAGTTTACAAAATAAGAAAACCCATAGGAACAACTGCCCCTGTCTAAGCACTTCCATATTTGGAACACTTTCCTAATTTATGAACTCATATGACCTCGCGCCAGTTCTTACTCACTTTCCTAAAGTGTGGGCGTGTGCGAGACTTGTGAACAGCAACTCATCACAGGCGAATTTTTCGGCGACCTGCCATTCTAAAAAGAACACAGCAACCATACACTCGCCGAGATAATTAGAATACAAAAAAACAACAACGACAAAAAACACTTTACCAACATCTAAATTAAGATGAACGCTTCAATCCTGAACATTTCGTTTGTCTAGGTCCACAGAGGAGAAGGCGGGGAACGCCTCGCAAATCTATGTTTATTACATAAGATTTCCCTATCGATTCCTTTACCGTTAGTCCGTCCAGATGCTCACATCACTGATCCATAGCAAAGTTTGGTAACCGCCGTAGTAAATGTATGAAGAGAGAGCAAAGAGCGAGAGAAATAGAAAGGAAAAAAAATCTTTTGTCTGAGAGTGTTCGCATTGTTTCCCTGTCGTAAATTACAAGAGACAGGAAATAAAAAATTTAGAGTTCAAGGGAAGACATTTAGAGAGGGGAGAGGTGAATTTCTGCACTTAACGAGTTGATAGCCTCTGTGACCAAGAGATATAACTGTCATTACTTTCCCTCGCCCATACTCAGAGATACAATGTCAACATGCAAGTTACCCGCCCTCACAAAGAATAATAGCACTTAAAACGAACAGCCATAAATAATTTCCCCTTGAGCCGCATTTCTGCTCTCAACTCTGAATGGCATTTTGCATTCCAGGATAATATACCCAAAGGTTTGGAGTATCCTCTGGCATAATGCACTTTCGAACAAAAGTGCTTCCTTACTCACACTGGCTTGGTGTCCTGGAAACAGCGATCAGCACATGAAAGCGGCAGGTCAAACATGCAAGTATATTATAATAGTGCAAACAAAAAGAACAAAGACTCTCGGTCTCCAGCTTGTGAAAATTTTATAAGCATTGAATATGACAGGGAATAACAATTGACTTCTCCTCTTAGTCTTGATTGAGGAAAAAACTGATAAACAGTCGACGGGTACAATTGAAAACAAAACGACGCGCATTTAAGAAAGTAAACAAAATAATGGAAATACCACCCCCCTCCCCTTTTCAGAAAAATTGGTCTAGAAATCATATCAGTCTAAAAGCTGCGATTCCATTTGTCCGGAAACGTCAGCACGGCGTCGAGACGGCATCCATACGGCATCCATTAATAGTCTGGTAAAAGCTTTGTGTGGGGCCCAGACTGATACGTTTATACTGGGGTGAGCTATTGAATTTCCTCCTTTCTCTCTCCCCCCTCCCCCCCCCCCCCCCGGTCATGGCATTTTCTTCATGGAAGACATTTATTCATGATACACTGCTCAGAGAGGAGCTAGCCTGGCATAGATTTCCTTCGAATCAGATCAGCAGCTAAAAGCAACAATCCCACGGGCACTCACGTAGATGATGGGTGCATGTGCTATGGGCATTCAACAAGGGGGATATTAATGCAAGAATTGTTGCTTCATGGTAACAAATTTCATCATGATTACAGACTCAAAGAAGAGCCAGGAGTGATCGTAAAGGAGGGCAGGGATGGAAACCCTGCGTTAACGTACAGAATCGCTACACGTTCTGATGAGAAATAAACGCATCCGTTCATGTACCATTGTGAGTTTGAGTATGAGTTTGAGGCTTTACGGCACGATACCGGTCACATTGCGCCATTCACGATACCGGTCACATTGCGCCATTCACGATACCGGTCACATTGCGCCATTCACGATACCGGTCACATTGCGCCATTCACGGTCTTTTGGGGTATTCTAATCATGTTTGGTATTCATAGCTTCCAGATTTCACAAACAGAATTAAACAGTTTCGTATTAATTACATTACACTGATAAAATTCTCAAAAGTATATATAGGTAATTATCTGAAAAGAGTTTTGTAAATGAATATGAACGTTTCAAAACAAGTTGTAGATCTTAGCTTCTTTCAGAAAGGACAAGACGCGCTGCAGGTCCACGTCAGAAAATAATTCTTTCATGGATCCACGGATATAGAGTATCTTCTTGAGATCTGCATGAAGTCTACACATTCATTCAAAATAATAATTATGTTTTATTGATAGTTGGCAATTGCATGCCACGCACTCCGGAGAGGGCGGGGATATTCTCACCTGAGTAAAAACGGGTACCAGAAACGTATCCATAATGAATTCAAACGCACACACACTCTTTTATTTCCACTAGTTCGATTTGTAACGTACCGTATTCGTTTCGGTATCATGAGCGGACAAAAATGAATGGAGTCGACCCTTTAAAACTAAAAAGGGCTCCGAGAATGTAGTCATCATCATCATTGCCTTTCTCACCCTGGATCAGGGTATAGGCCACCAACAAACACTTTCCATCCCTCTCTATCATGGGCCAGCCTCTTTACATTATTCCAAGTCTTTCCGCTTCGTTGCACATCATTTTCTCTGGCTCTTCTCCACGTTCCGCGCGGCCTTCCTCTTGATCTCTTGCCCTGGGGATTCCAATCCAATACCTTCTTCGCGATGCTGTTTCCTGGCCTCCTGAGAGTGTGGCCGATCCACCTCCATCGCCTCCTACCAATTTCCTCTCTGACTGGGCTCTGTCTTGTTCTTTTCCAAACAATTTCATTGCTGACCTTGTCTGTCCATCTGATCTTAAGTAGCTTCCTCAAACATCTGTTGATGAAAACTTGGATTCTCTTTATGCAGGCCTGGGACGCATTCCAAGTCTCACATCCATACAACAGGACTGACTTCACGTTCGAGTTGAATATCCTCAGCTTTGTTTTTAGAGATATATCCTTGGTTCTCCAAATCTTGCTTAAGGACGTGAAAGCTGCCTGTGCCTTTCCAATTCGTGCTTTGACTTCTGCCTCTGTTCCTCCCTTATTGTCAATGATACTACCAAGATAGCAGAAGGACTCTACATCTTCCAGTGGTTGATCTCCTACTTTGACTTGTTCGCTTGGGGGTGCAACAATTTTTAGGACCTTCGACTTCGCAGGATGTATCCTCAATCCAATAGATTCTGAAATTTTGTTTAGAGCTGTAGTCTTTGCTTGCATCTGGTCGTGTGTGTGCGACAATAGTGCCAAGTCATCTGCAAAATCTAGATCGTCCAGCTGTGTCCATGGGGTCCATTGTATGCCATTTCTTCCTCCATTGGTGGTTTCTTTCATAAGCCAATCAATCACCAGAATAAACAGAAATGGGGACAGCAAACAACCCTGCCTAACACCCGTCTTGATATCAAAGCTGTCAGTAAGCTCACCATCGTGTACGACTCTGCAACTTGTCCCCTCATACATGCTCTTGATAAGATTCACCATCTTCTCTGGGATTCCATAATGTCTCAATATTCTCCACAGCGTTTCTCTATCGATGCTATCAAAGGCCTTCTCGTAGTCAAGGAAGTTCACTATCAGTTGGGAGTTCCACTCTAGCGACTGCTCTACTATAATTCTCAGCGTGGCGATCTGGTCGGTGGTTGATCGATTACTCCTGAAACCAGCTTGCTCCTCACGAAGTTTTGGGTCTGTTGCATTCTGTATTCGCTTGAGAATAATCCGATTGAAAACCTTTCCTGGGATGGAGAGAAGTGTGATTCCTCTGTAGTTACTACAATTGCTGAGGTCCCCTTTTTTTGGAAGCTTCACGAGGTGTCCTTCCTTCCAGTCCTTTGGAAACTTGCCTCCGATCCAAATCCTCGAGAATAGTGAGTGCAGATCCTCTGCAGCCCCAGCAGCATCTGCCTTCAGCGCCTCTGGTGGGATCTGGTCTGGTCCAGCTGCCTTGCCTCGATTTAACTGCTTTATGGCATCATTAATCTCTGCTTTAGTCGGAGGGTCGCAACTGATCGGTAAATCATTTCTTGCGGGTAGAATGTCGGGTGGGTTGCTTGGTGGAGGTCTGTTCAAGAGGCTACTAAAATGTTCTATCCATCTTTTTGCCTGAGCTTCCTTTCCAAAAATAGCCTTCCTGTTGCAATCCTTGACAGGAACTTCCGGTTTTCCATATTTTCCAGCAAGAGTCTTTGTAGTCTGGTAGAGGATCCTCGTGTGTCCTCCTGTTGCTGCCTTCTCTGCTTTCTCTGCTAACATTCCTATGAACTCCTCTTTGTCTTTTTTAATTGATTTTTTGACCTCTTTAGCTGATGCTCGGTACTCTTCCTGGTTACCAACTCTTGAGCTTCTTGTACGACTTGCATTTACCTGTTCTTTTAGGTCTCTTCTTATCCTTATCAAGTCCAGTGATTTTTGACTGATCCATTCCTTGTGTTCCACTTTCTTTTCCCCAAGAACATCCTGACATGTCGATGTAAATACTCCTTTTACCTTAGCCCAGTGAGTCTCCAAATCTACTGTCTCTTCGAGGTCAACAAGGGGTTTGAATCTATTCCTCAGTGTCAGCTGGAACTCTTCCTTCTTGTCTCCATCCAGAAGGCTCACTTGAAACTTTCTCCTCTTTGTTCCTGCTCTGGTACCTTGTTTCTTGAGGCGGAGTTTGAGTCTTGCCAGCAGCATGTGATGGTCAGATCCAACATCAGCTCCTCTCTGTACTATGACATCCTCCAGTGAGCGTCTGAATCGTCGGGTGATGCAAAAGTGGTCAATCTGGTTTTCAGTTACTCCATCCGGTGAAATCCAAGTGGCCTTATGGATCCTCTTGTGTGGGAATACTGAACCTCCAATCACATAGCTGTTAAATGCGCAGAAACTTGCAAACCGCTCTCCATTCTCATTCATTTGTCCCAAACCATTGCACCCCATAATGTCCTCATACCCTGTATTGTCCTGTCCTATCTTGGCATTGGCGTCTCCCATTATAATGTTCACATCTTTTCTTGGCAATGTGTCAACTATTTCCTGAAGCTGGTTGTAGAAATCGTCCTTGTCCTCATCGGTTGCTTCATTTGTTGGGGCGTATATCTGCACAATGTTCATGTTGATGTTCTTGTTCTTTGTAGTAAATATAATTCTCCTTCCGTAGGGTTCCCATCCCCTCAGTGACCTTTGGGCGTGCTTGCTCAAGATGATCGCTACCCCTTCTGTATGCTTTTTGTCCTCCCTTCCAGAATACAAAATCTTTTCCCCAGAATTAAGTTGTTTCAGTCCGGACTGTATCCAGCGGGTCTCGCTAACTCCAAGTATGTGCAGTCTGTATCGCCTCATCTCCATTGTAACCTGGGCACTCTTTCCTGCTTCATACATGGAGCGGACATTCCACGACGCAATCCGGAGTGACTTGTTTGATGAAGGAGCAGTCGGGCCAGTGGAGTCCTTTCGGCTTTGTCCATTGTCCTTCATTGAATCTACAGGTGCAGATGCTCCCCCTTCTCCCAAAATAAAAGACTGATTTAAAGTATTTGCTTGTGTTTCTGTAACTGGTTTATTTTTACAGGGTGGGTAGTTGGCCCACCGCCAACTGGCTCTTCTCGGGAGACCAGGACCTTTGCACCTTTAGTCGCCTCTTACGACACGCAGTATCACGTCAGATGTATTCTTTGCTGTCCCTCTTCTCGAGAATGTAGTGCTTTAGATATAATATATGAAGGCGGCTCTGAGAAAATGGGACGATGGTCAAAGTTGTCAAGCTGTGTTGTTTCTTTGTGTGTGTGTGTCTTATCATAAATCGTTCATTTCTTTGAGTAAACATAGAGTTTCATCTTATTTCTACCAGTAGATCATGGGTTAGAGCCCTTTAAAGTGAGCACCCCCCCCCCCCAAATATTGGCCAAATTCAGACTAAAACACTTATTTTCCTAAAATCTGTTGGTTAAATGTTTAAAATACTTACTTCGTTCAATCCGTTGTGCGGAAAAATTAAAATTACACGCGAATTCATTGACTGTCCAGAGTTCTGTCCCCTGGTGTAGGGAGCCCTTTTATTGGAGCCGCGCAGCAAATTCAATGGACAATTTGTGTCAGGCTACAAGCAGTTTTGCTTTGATTAGATACGTAATAATCTCTCTGTTCATGTGTGAGCGTGCGCACGTATTTGTGTTGTATGATGCTATAATTTCGCTTCGAATAAGTTAAAAAAAATAATTATGTATAATATGGTTCTGTCCGTCTGTCTGTATGTATGTATGTCTGTCTCTCACACACTCAATTAATACACATGCGCTCTCTCATAATGATTTCCTTGTATTTTCCATATACCGAAGTTACACAGTGTGAGCAAACCACACAAACAGGGGCACATCAGGCGGAGAAGTAAAGATGGCAGGTAGGATCGGGCACCTAGTCCTCTCTGGTATGGACGAAAAACTCGTTAGCCCGTGTGCACGTTACGTACGTTAAAGGTATCTTGGCAGCTGAAGGAGGAGAGGAGCAGCCAAATAAGGTCAGTTGCCTGGGAACAATTTAAAAAAAAAAACAACAACAAAAAACGACCTAACCTCTGCCACAAAAACACATAAAAACAAGAACAAGAAAGTGAGGTCTAAATGCCAAGAGCAGCGAAACCTCCTAAAATAAAGACCTAACAAACCAGCCTAGTGATTTACTGCTAGTAAATCGCGAAAAACAAGAACTGCCATTTTTCTTTTCCTTACGTTCAGTGGATATAGTTGTCTGGCCTTTAGATCCCCGCATGTAAGGCGGGCATCAATTGTTTGTATATCCCCGTTGTAATTGCACTTTTGATAAAGGTCGAGTCTGCTTACACCACTTCTGACAAATGGAATAGTCGGTGGGAGATCTTTTCTGGTGATGCTGCTACAATAAAAAAAATCTTGTTTGTGTGTACTCAAGTTGACACCCTCAAGTGCGGCTTGGCTGTGCAGAAAGCGTCTAACTTGCAACAAAAGTCTCTGCCACATCTCCAAACTGAGAATTAGTGACATTCATGGAGCGGACAAAAGGTGGGAATAAAACCCCATCAGTTAGAGAAGTAAACTGACTGTCCCGTTCATTAGTCAGTTATGATATGTGTGTTACATATTCCCACAAGTAGTTTTTTAATCAGTGATAAAATTTAATCTTCTTTTCTTCTTCCAGAGCCGAAAATGTTGATCAATGGCGAACTGGATATGTCCCATTATTAACGTGGAATGACCTAACTACAGCCATCTTATAATTCTCCACCCGAAATAAACAAACAAAACAATTTGTTCTGATTTCTTATTAATGTATGAGAATACATCGATGAATAGACACCATTGTTCCTTTATGTTGAAAGACGTGGAATAGCAAACTGTCAGGATCAAAGCAGTCCGTTTTTTTTTCCATCTATTCTTTTCACATAAGGGGGTGGAAATCAAAATTGAAAGACAATATGTTTACACTGACACTGGAAATAAATGACATTACAGACTGCTAATCTGGAAATACAAAGTGCGAGCTAGAAGCCTATATCCTATACCTTTACAGTATAGGATTTCGATGCGTCAGATTTGAAGAGCACTATGGTGAACGCGGTACTGTTGAGTATCTATACTATAGTCATCTTAGTATAATGCCCACTGTGCCGCTTATGTAGCTGTAATATTTCAGTTTCTTTATCTTTTCTCCATATGAAAGCACAATTCATTCATTCATTTGGTGTTCTCTTTCTGGAGATCATTCTGGGATATGTATGATTTTGATGCTTATGGGTGAAGCGTATTCCTCTTAAAGTTCCTTTCATCCAATTGATTTTTAATGGTGATAAACTCTTTAAAAATGGTTACAGAAATAGAGATGATGTTGCACGATAATTGACAGTATTTAGAAACAACATGATGGTAATAAGGGGACACACTGGTCTAGAGGCAAGGTGCTCGCCTCTCATGCCGAAGATAACGGGTTCGAATCCCGGTCGGTGCAGGCATGTTGGAGTTTTGGGATGTTTCTCATATTTTCCTGTGCCCAATCCTATTAACTAACATGATAGTAATAAAAATTATAGAGAATTGATTTTCGTTATGTTAATAGAAACTTCATTGGTTAAACAAATAAATCAAATATTATCTGGCCTGAGTGTTAAAGGTTTATAGCCACACCCATCTTTCTGTGCCCAAACAGAAATCTAGACGGCTTTACTGTCTGCCTGCTTGTACAATTCACATTTGATCCACATGCTATGCACGTCTGACACACCCTGAGTGATCCTTTTGTGAGACTGCATAGTTTCATTCATTCGAGTCAATGGCTTGTCTAGTAAGGATTCACCATTGTTTCAGGTAATGCAAAAGTCTACTTGTATAGTTCTTGTCTGATATAGAACAATGCACGATAAACAACCTCAAACTTGCTACTATGTTTTTTGACTGGCTGTGTATCCGCATTTGCAACCCTTTTCAAACTCCGTTTGTATGTCTTTCTCATTGTTTGGTGAGACAGAAAGGCGCCTGTGTAGAAAGTATGCTTCCAAAACGATTTGAGATTGGTTGTAACTGTCCTAGGCATACTAAGTAACACGCTCTTTGAAGGCATGACCTTGTTTCTCTGATCTTATGGCAAGGACTTCTTTTCTGAAGTACAGACTAGTAATTTATTTTGTGTATTCGCTGGTAAAGTATAATAAAATTTTCCTACAAAACTTAAGAGCTAAGTAAACATGTAGGAAATGTGGTCCGTCTCCTCTTGGCCTCATGCTGCTTAAATGTATGGTTCTTATCACCACATATTATATACTAGATGACCTACCGGGCATTGCCCGGAATAAACAATCATGTGCTCCCCCCCCCCCTCTCTATCTCTCTCTCTCTCTCTCTCTCTCTCTAATAATGATAAAAGTAGGCCTAATAAACTACAGTCTTGCTTCAGAACTCATGCGCACCAGAACACTATGCACCAAACTGAACGCTTGATTACTTTTTATAACATGCACAGTACTATATATTACGAAACAAACATGCAAAAATACAGATGTTACATAGCAATAAACATTGGTTATTTTTTTAAAATACGTGCTTGAAGTAAACAACTTTTAATTATAGCCATCATCTTCCTTATCTCAATTGCCACCTTCCTGCCAAATTTAAGGCCTGAAGAGTGTATAGTTTGGTCAGTTACTCATGCCAAAGGTTGCAAGTTACTGAAATATATAATAGATTATATGTACATTTAATTTTTTTCTCCTACAGTGCTGCACTGTGGCTTCGACGTGTCTGCTCCAGTTGTAACTGGGCTGGGGCAAATTTCCCAGATGGGATTAAAAAAAAAAAAAGATACAAAACAACAACAACAATAAATAATTTTCAGCCCTAACTACAATGTTGCAATATTCACCCACGGATTTGAATAACCAAAACTTGATGATTTCTGAACAGTCTGTCTACTTTTTTAATCAATCGTGTCAGTTAATCAACCTGTAAACTGCACAGATTTTGTAGGAACAATAATTAAAATGACTTTGTATCAATAAATCAAAGATCAAAATCAATACAAAAAAAAAAAGAAGAAAAAAAAGGCATGCCGTTCTTGGTGTTGCATATTTCATACTTTACGTCTAGAAACGTCTTTTATCAAGAAAAAAAATTTGTTTCAAAAATTCTATTTCACTTGTACTGTTTTTTTTTTTTTGTTGTTTTGTTTTGCCTGGTGAAGGTCCTTGCAGGCCAAAACCTTGTCTTGTTGTTTTTCCTTTAAATTTCTGATTGATTATAGTGATTTTGAATTGGGCTTTGTGCCATACAGTTTTTTTTCTACCATATTTTAACTTTGTTCCAAGTTCTCACAGATTGGTTTTCCATGGTATATTGGAACACCGAAAATGTAGGTCTAAAAACTGAACCAGTTGTTCATGACATTTATAGCCTCGCTCGGTGTCGTCCTTCCCCATCTTCTTTGTCCCATACCCCATAAATTATAGTTCATGCCATGGAACGTCATCATTATGATTATCCTCCCTGTTTGTGATAATAAACTCTTCGGTTTGCGATGAAAGTATAGCCTATGTCTCGGAGAGTCACCAGTCCTGTCGACAAAGTCACAGAAGAGGTTGGGGTCATTTTATTTCTCCCGCATGAGCTCCGGCGATTAATGGAACGTATTGACGTTATCACTCCAATGCTGTCCCACCCACCTTTGTCTGGAAAGGAACTTGGCATTTTGTTCGACTTCATTTCGAATCCTCATAGAGATAACGATTTTATTATCTCGATTATCCGTAAACTCGTCATTTTGTCGTTTCCGTTTCCGAGAGGATTGTCGCTCCACTGAAAGTTTCCCCATTACGATGCTATCTCAGACCAGATTGGGGACACATTAAGCTTACCCCGTGACAAGGTAGGTCGTGGAACAAAACTTATAGAAGCAAAATATGTGTCGGGTATTTAGATATCTATCTGCTTTTCATTTCACAAGAGACCCTAATTTTAGTTGTGAAAAGTGCGATGTGGTAGCTGACAAAACGAAAGATGAAGTGGATGGGAGAGCGAGAGGACAATAGATAGATAGATAGATAGATAGATAGATAGATAGATAGATAGATAGATAGATAGATAGATAGATAGATAGACAGACTGACAGACAGACAGACAGACAGATAGATAGATAGATAGATAGATAGATAGATAGATAGATAGATAGATAGATAGATAGATAGATAGATAGATAGATAGATAGATAGACTGACAGACAGATAGATAGATAGATAGATAGATAGATAGATAGATAGATAGATAGATAGATAGATAGATAGAAAGATAGATTGGTAGATAGATAGATAGATAGACAGACAGATATTTAGAATTATAAGACAAAAATATATTTGAATTTAAGAAACACAATAACAACAAGCACAACTGTCCTTTTCCATTCCACCGGTTTCCCCTCCCACCACTACACTTCCTCCCCAGCATTCCCCACATAATTATAGAGCATCATGCCAGGCATAGCTTTCGGGAATGCCAGCATGTTCTGTAAGAGCATGGAGATGTTGCTTGCAGTTTTGGTGCACACATGTGGTAATGTTGTTCTACAGGCATCACACTGCAGCGGTAGGAATAGAGTGAATGGATAGATGTTACACTTTGAAAATATCTTATAGAGGCAAGAGAATCCAACCCAAATGCGTTTACAGTCAAAAGGTCGCACTTCTGAAATTTGAAAACTTGATAACAAAGAGCAATAAACCCTTACTCTCTCTCTTCTCTTTCTCTCTCCCTCTGTCTGTCTCACTCTCTACCCCCCCCCCTCCTCCCCCCCCCACTCTTTCTTTCCCGCCCCTCCCCGCCCGTTCTCTGTCTTTTTCTCTCCCTCTTCCTCTCCCCCGTTCTACCTTTCTTTCTTTCCTTTCTTCATTCATTCTTTCTTTCTTTCGCTTCCTCTCACTCTCTCACTGCCTGTTTATTTCTCTCTCTCTCTCTCTTCCCCCCTTTTCTCTTTCTTTCTTTGTCTTCCCCCCTTTCTTTCTTTCACTCTCTGTCCCTCCCTCTATCACCGTCTTTCTTTGTCTGTCTCTCTTCCTTTCCTCCTTTCTCTTTCTTTCTCTCTCTCCCCTCCCTCTCTGCCCCCTCTCTTTCTCTTTCTCTCTCTCTCTTGACTGTCATGCCCCAAATAGCAGGTACGTCAAGTTTTGCATCTGTAGTTGGACATGACCGGATAACCAAATAGGGCACAGCTGCCCTGGGAGTTTGAATGCTCAACCTACAAACTTAATCTTGATAAGTAGTGCATGGTGTCATTTAAATCACATCAGTCGTATCGCTGAGTTTCATCAATGGATGAGACTTACATTCTGAATGAATCCCGAGACGCAGCGTTGTTACAAATGAGTGCCGAAACAGCTGGAGGTCTCTGCAGATGTTCAAGAATGTCATTACCTACATATTAAGTTGAGCGTATCTTACAATTCATAATTAATGATACATGAAATATCAATAATCATAATTATGGTGTCTTTAAGCATTTGATAAAGACTCAAAATGATTTCGTGTTTCAATATTTAGATTGTGAGCTCCAATTTGAGCACATGTGATTGGTGTCGCTCGACTGGTAAAGTGTTAATAACGGCTTTGATTGTGGGAAAGTCAACAGTTGTATAACGAACATTTGTGAATGTGGGACAGGACTGGATTTTTCATGAGAACTTAAAGTTTGTCCATGGTTTCTACTTCACAACCAACGATCCAACCAACCAACCAACCAACCAACCAACCAACCAACCAACCAACCAACCAACCAACCAACCAAACAGCCACCCAACCAATCAGCCAACCAACCAATTAACCAGCCAGCCACCCACCCAACCACCCAGCCAGCCAGCCAGCCAACCAACCAACCAACCAACCAACCAATCAACCAAACACGTGCTCATCTTGAACGTTGAATACTCAGCAAACAATACTGTACGAATAGCATTCAAGTGCGCATTGTGGAAAAAGCTTACTTAAAAAAAAAAAAAAAAAAACAATAATAATAAAAGTCACAGTTGAGGAGCTGTTTATATTCCGTAATATAATAGTCTTGAAGAATCATTTTATTTCAAGTTTATTGCCATTATACTTTGGACATACAAGAGCGTATAGTTGTAACCAGTACAGCAGGCTCGGGAACTTGAAGGTCCATTACAAGTCACAACAATTTCCCACATCTCTTTCAATGGCTTAGTTTGAATCAGTCTTATTCAATCATCCAGGGGGATCGCGATGGGCAATTCCCGAACATGGTCTGTGGCCATTCCTCACAATGGTGACGAGAAAGTTACATTCCTGGTTAAATAACCTTGCGCACTGGA
Organism: Onchidella celtica; assembly: GCA_963931925.1. Lineage (NCBI taxonomy): Eukaryota > Metazoa > Mollusca > Gastropoda > Systellommatophora > Onchidiidae > Onchidella > Onchidella celtica. The sequence goes on from OZ007571.1 coordinate 39,033,294, forward strand.
CTCAAGAGAACGACCCACCCTCTCCCCGCCTAACCAATCCGGACACTGGCCATTCTGAAAGGATACGTCAACACCAGAAATACTCTTAGGATAAACAGTAACGGAATGGATAGTTCCACACTTATCGTGAAAAGAAGGATTATGAAACTATTGATAATAATAATAATAATAATAATAATGTATAGCATTTATATAGCGCATATCCATTTAAAATGCTCTATGCGCTTTACAGAAACAACATGTCAACCACAGAGCAGAATGGAGCTGCCTGCGAAGCGCTCAACACACTGCACTGCTTCTTTCTCTCTCCCTGTCTCGCTCACTCTCTCTCTCTATCTCAGAGCAAATTGTAACGCAGCCTGTTAGGCGCAGTTCACAACTCACAACAGTTCGCACTCACAGCAGTTCACAACTCACATCAGTTCACAACACACAACTCAAATAATATTTGAATATTTATTAATAACAATATATATTTAATAATGAATAATAATAAATTTTGTTGCTGCTGGTGGGGAGGGGGGATGATATGGATAAATTTTAATCTATTAATTTCAATTTTCAAATAATAGAGTCAGATCCCTCGATCACAGCAACGGCCAACAGATGAGTTCATGCCAAGAATGTGGATTATCAAATACTAGACGAAAATGAGAAGTCAAAATTGGCAAAAAGAAAAAAAAACTGTATGTAGCAGAGCCTCGCGTAAGAAATAATAGCCAAACAGTTCAATGAAACGCAAACTAAAAGGGAAGACAGAAACTGTCGATACATGTATTTCGGCAACAGCCCTCTTCAAGGGGGAAAAAAAAAGAAAAAACAACAACAGAAAAAAAAAAGGAAAATTGAACAGACAAAACAATCGAAACAATAAAATATAGAATATGAAATATATGGAATCTAAATAGAATATTGAGTGTACGTATCGTACACTCAATATTCTGCCTGTATCAGGCAAGAACTCGCAGCTAAGTAGACGCATTCAATTTTTGACTTTGCTTTCAGCCTTGTTGTGACCCAACAGTTTTTCTGCGGTTCTTAAAACATTCAGACGAAAATGCGGCTTCTCTTTCGCGGCTCAAAACAATCGCTAAATAATACAAAAGGTTGAATTTTGTCCCCAAAATGAGATGTGTCCACGTCAAAATTTCAGGCAGTACCCAAAGGATTCACTTTGTCAAGATGTTTTAGGTGGTTACATGTTCATCCTCTAGATCCATGATGGTCAGGCACTATGGGGCACCCGGCGCTGCCCGGGATAAACCTATCACTGGATTATGATTTTATATTTTATTTACTTTCTATAGAAGCGTACTGGTATTTTGTAAACTCCAGTGAGGCCCTGGTACATTTTACTCTAAACACTGGAGTTTGTGCTCTTCTGTAACTCTTGGACACTGTGTGCGCACTGGGCATTTCATTTACTGAACACGCATTTTTGAACGTCATACGCAGCAAGAAAACCCACAGGAAAATGTAGGAAAATACCTCGGTAGGGTTCGATGTCGAAAATTGCCCTCGCCGAAGATAATACAAATATATGTCGGCAAATTTATTCTCCCATCCCACGTTATTTTGTACGTAAGGAACTTAGGTGAAAACCCAAGTTTTTCTGTTTTGTGGTATCTTGGAGTTCTTGGCACAGGTTTTGCAACTCGCTTTTGTATGGATGGATAAAGGTAGCGAAAAGAAAAAAAAACAACAACTATTTGAACTAGGAACAAGGCAGCAATAGAGAAAGGTGAGATGTATCGTGGATTGAACTTTGGAATCTGCGTGCGCCCAACCTGTTCTCTAGTCATTCCGGTCAGAATGGAGGTTTGCGAGGTGATGTTCCATCATGGCAGTGGGAACAGTGTTTTACAGAGGTTTTCAGTCTGAATCCGTTATTGCTTCCCGACTCATTTTAAAGCTGTGATCACCTCTTGAGACACCCTCCTCTCTCCCCCCGTTTGAAAAAAAAAAAAAAGAAAGACCCTAACCGCCCCCTCCCTCCCCCCCCCTTCACCAAATATTTTTCTCTTTCTCTCTGGCCCCCCTCCCCTCTCTTTCTCCTCTCTTATACATACACACAAAGGAGGTTCCAGTTTTTCTGTATACAACCCAGGTTCTATTTTGAGAACCAGTTTTTCCGTATACTGCCCGGACTCCATTTTCGAAACCAGTTTTACTGTACACTGCCCGGATTCCACTCTGAGAACCATAGACACATAGGAAGAGAGAGAAATGCACACAGACATACAAAGAAAAACACACATATGCATATAGAAAAAGAGAGAGAGAAAGGGAATAAGAGAGAGAGAGAGAGAGAGAGAGAGAGAGAGAAGGGGGGGGGGGCTTATGCTGTTGTATTTCGGCTTACTCTCCCCCCCCCCGCCCCCCCCCCCACCAACACCAATTTCTTGGGACCCCCTAGTTGAAACCCTCTGATTTTATCTATAGCATTAGGGATCAGGAGTAGGACGGTGACCGTGGTTTATGATGCAATAGTACTTAGTAAGCTGTTCCAAGTCAAGCCAGGAAGAATACAAAACGGACTTCCCTCTGGTCTGGAAGAAGCCAGAAGGGAGAGTGGTGCTTTGAACTGGTGGCAGTGATGAGCTGGTGTGACCGGTGTGAGAGCATTAACAAAACAATACAAAAACAACAGTTCCACAACTACATGGCATGATTCAGTGCGTACCGAAGAGTTTCGCCTATTGAACACGCACATCATGGTGTCTCGCTAGTAAAACGGTCTGTAGCTTTGAGCTTGTTGGTTACAATGAAGTCTCCTTGTCTATTTAATGAACATTCTTGTCCACTGGTTAAAGTATACTTGAGAGCAAAATAATTATGGGTTACGAGAATAAGATATTAAGGAACTTTTCAGAGTAGAACAAACTTAATTACATGTAAAGACATAATTATTTATACACAAGCTATACAGACGTTAAAAAAAAAAAAGGCAAAATCACATAATTGTACTGGAATTTTGGAATGTGCGAGCTAGCGTATAGTGCAAGCTATGGTTTCCGACAATCCAAAGCCTGAACATGTAAGTACCTAAAATTCTTCATGACTGCGTGACCGACAAATGAGAAACTTCCTGCCTCAAGTTTTGATATGTTACGTGTACACATCCAGTTAGAACATCGTTATGTGTGTAGTGTTGTCAAAGATACTAGAAACGATAATAAGATGAGACACTGTCTTCTTCGCACCACTAAAAAAAAACGTGCACACAATTTGCGCGCTGACCTCGGGCGGGGCCAGTGGCGCATAGTATGGAAAGAATGCTTGATATAATGGTAAATTTATTATGCAAATTGCGACAGTGCTACTGCGACTAAAACAAAAAAAGAAAAAATAGCCAGAGTTTTTCCCACAGCAACTGAGGTTGTATTTCCACAATAAGTGACGTCAATCAAGGCCAAAAGCGACATCTGAACAGTGAACAAAATTCAATATTTTCCCTATTTGGCTTTGTAAAATACGGCACTTTTCATTACTTCCTCGCGTTTGCCGTTAGGTGGCGGTGCAAAATCTGTGCACTAGCTAAAAGCACTAGCTATCTTATCTTATCAATCTAGTATCTTTGGTATTATGTATTTACGACTCAACAAAGAAAAGATGCATTTTCGGCGTTTAAAATCCAGTATGATCCCAAATTTCGCTCTTGGCCCCTTTTCATTTCCCCCCGCGTTTACCCACCGAGAGAGCCAAATTTGAACAAATATCACAAATAGTTCAAGTTAGCTCGTGAGAGGCAGGTGGCTGCTAGTTTGATATACATGTTTCTGATACGGTCGGCCCTGATTCCATTTTGAGAATCAATTTTACTGCATACTGCCCAGATTCCATCTTGAGAACCAGTTTTTCTGTGTACAACCCAGGTTCTATTTTGAGAACCAGTTTTTCTGTGTACCAACCAGGTTCTATTTTGAGAACCAGATTTTCTGTGTACCACCCAGGTTCTATTTTGAGAACCAGTTTTTCTGTGTACCACCCAGGTTCTATTTTGAGAACCAGATTTTCTGTATACCACCCAGGTTCTATTTTGAGAACCAGAAATTTCTGTGTACAACCCAGGTTCTATTTTGAGAATCGCTAAAGCCAAACGGGGGATATCGACTGACTGTCAAAGAATAGTCCCGTGAGAGCTGGTGTGAGGAGAATGGATAATGCTTCCAGCTGGATTAGGGAATGAGTAGTGGGATTTGTATCCAGTTGTGAGGTGAGAGGGTTGACTGGAGGTTAAGACAACTGTAACAGACAATTTAGACCTTAGGAATTTGGTCGTGGGAAGAATCGCCGGTAGACTTTTTTTCTTGGACGCAGCAGAACATAAATTGATGTTGTCCTATGGTGATATAGGATGTTTGCTGTTGTTGTCGGTCTAGCTGTTTGCTGAAGCGGCTACTGCGAGCTCAGATATCTCAATTGAAGGGGTTAGTTCTGTACCATGCTGAACTTTACCGGGACTTACAGTTAAGCTGCACCATAAAGATCAGTGAGTGTACTGTCTTCTGTGCAATGGACATTTGACTCAGGGGTCTTGTTATCATTAAAGCGAGGCATCTCGAAACCATGCAGGAAGAACACTTCTAGTTCAATAATCTCGTTTTTGCCTTTTGCGATTTAGGCAAAATCACAGACAGAGCCGACTTAACGCATGGGCATACTGGGCAGTTGTCCACGGGCCCCAGGGGTTTAGAGAGGAGGAGCATGCAGTCAGATTTACATCGGTTTTTGAAACGGAGAAGAAAATCCCACGCATTACAAAAGAATCTGCCCAGGGGGCGCATAATGATGTTAGGACGGCCCTGTTCATGCATAGAATCAAGCCCTCCAGCCCAAGTCCTTGAAGAAATCCCCACAACCCCTCGTCCCTTCTTCCTCCTCCCAGGCCCCGTCAATCACTCAACTAATATCACTATTCATCCTTTGAAATTCATTCATTTTCAAGTTCATTACTTTTTTTTTCTCTTTTCCAGCAGCATCAAGCAGTAACCTATACAAACAAACAAACATAGACACATACATACAGAGAGAGAGAGAGAGAGAGAGAGAGAGAGAGAGAGAGAGAGAGAGAGAGAAAGAAAGGGAGAGAGAGAGAGCGCGTGCAGAATCGCACAGGCATGGGAGCGCAAAGGTGTAGTAATATATATTACAAAATGGAAGACGGAAAGATAGAAAAACGGTGATTAGTTACAGACACACATACACACACACACACACACACACGCACGCGCGCTGGCACACACACACACACACACAGAGAAACACACAGTGATCTCCAGACCAAAAAAAAAAAGGTTATAAAATCAGTAATAATTATACATCATCAGCCAAAAACAACTACATTAACGTAAAGCACAATCACAGTTTGCTACAGCAAGACGTCATTTACAACCAAAATCTGGTTACAGTTGTACGGTGTTTTGTTGTGGCACTATTGTATACTATTCAGGGTGACCAGCTAAAATTAAATTCCTCTGTACTGCTGACTGCCATCTCGCTAAATCCTCTTTGGCGGACCATGGCAAACCTACAAAGAACCGAGAAGGGTTTTTTCCCCCTCTTTCCTATTTCCTTTATCCTAAGTGCATTTGTGTGCTTGTGTTTAAAATCTGGTATTTGTTTCTCTTTCTTTTTCCCTGTACAAGCAAAAACTGATGGACACGACAGACCACAATAGAGAAGCCTGATATCTTGATTAAACAAACATTGTCCCCTGATAGAGGAAATTCTACCATACAGCAAACCCATACAATGTCCAATACTGTCCCGTCTCGAGTTCATTTCAATGTTGCCGGGGTCAGATAGTTCTAGATCTACCTGTTTCTTATCGCCAGACCTTCACATTTTCCCTGTCCCATTCATATTTCTTAACTAGTTTTCCCATACCCTTGGGTAGTTCCCTTATCAAAATAATACCTGCTATTTTTTTTGTGCCTATTATCATACAGATAGCATTTGGGAGGACATTTTTCGCGCCCCCCTCTGAGCTTGCTCCCCTCCCCACCCTCCGTAGACAAAAATAATTTGCATGGGAATCCATATGTATTTATTATCTGTTTGTGTAGCACAAGTGCTGTCTCTGGCTCTCTCTCTCTCTCTCTCGCTCTCTCTCTCTTTCTTTCCCGTGCTTTCACTCGTTAATAAAGTTTGTCTAAACTTACTTCACTCAGCATTGTTGTCAGGGTTGGGACTAGAAGTGTCGTGCTGGGTCACGGCTTGTTTATTTCATGGTCTCGTTGATTTTAGCCAGTGCAAATGTCTTTGAACTATTCTCGTGGACAGTTTGTTTTTGTAACGCTTTTTCTTAGAGATGGAAAGAAAGTGGGGCAAGATAGAATAAATGGATGGGTTGGCAGTGACGGTGCAGTTCTCGACCCCGTGATTTTGATGAATTCTAACAGGGAAGAGAAGGGGTGAGTAAAAGGGAAATAGTAAATTCGTACATAAAACGTAGAGGGTTGGAGACTTTAGTAAGGGTTTTGATATGTTAATTTGACCTTGGCTGTTACTAGTGCAAGGCCGTGACCGATTTCCATGCAGAATCTATTAATACTACGAGCTGAGCTCGAAATGGATGCACCAATCAAATTTGGGCAGTTGGCTGGGGATTTGCAGATGGCCGCGCAGTATTTAAGCGGAGCCATTCCTACGTTTCACTACTCCATGCAGAAATATCCTTCTGTGAAGGCAGTCGGCGTGATTCAGCCAGAGAGAATCAGAAGCTTGTTATAGTCATGTCTATGACCTTGATAGACATTGGAATGAGACCATAGGCTTCCCACAAATTATCTACTGATCTCGTATCAGGGACCAAGTGTAAGTGTTTGTCTATTGATTCAACGATGAACGTGAAGCTGACCTTAAATTTTCCAGTAGAAGTGCTACCGAAGAATGCAAGACTACAATGTATTTTAACTTGCAACTAGATCTAGCATGAATGTCTGGTATACACATTTGTAAATTGAAATTGATGTGTCTGGATGAGGCTGGGGATTGCCAGCCCATCCTAGAGTAGATCTAGATCTAACTTAACTACGTCAGTTGTATTGACGAGTTTGATCCTTTATAAGCGGTAGGCACAAATAACTGAGTTAACATTGTCGTCTGAGACATTAGAATATTATTTGTTAGATAGTAGGCAGACTATATCTGGAAGATAGATAAGTAATAATTAAATTGTGAATGAGTCAGAATGATATAATCTTTTAGGAATCTAGAGGAGACTTCTAGTGATATATTATTGAATTTTCATTTGATGCTGCTGATGTTGTCCTTTTAATATGTAAGAGCTAGACGAAATTTGTTAGGGATTTTAAAGTAAATAAATTTGTGGCCCTGCAGGTCCTTGATAAAACTTATTCGAATTGTTATTAGTGTATGTGGCATGGTATGGAAGAATAATTCCTAAAAACCTCTCGATATTTTAAATGCAGTCGTAACACCAATAATTCCATATAACCCAACTCGTAACAATTGTCTTACTTTTGATACGATGTCATAATACACAGCTCTCGATCGACTAAATTTATTTCAAGTTTCGGAGAGTTTCTTTCTGAACACTGATTCATTTACTAAATTTGCTAAAGTTTAATATATTTATTTACTAATTTATTTTTCCATTCCATCCTTTCATCCATCCATCCGTCCGTCCACCCGTCCGTTCGTCCGCCTGTCTGTTCGTCTGTCTGTCCGTCCACCGCCCTGTGTGTCTGTCTGTCAGTCTGTCTGTATTTGATTTATATAAATAAATAAATTATCTCTCTATAAATGATAAATATACCTATAATACATGTATTTGCAAATGCGGCTTCCAAATTCTGGGATTTGAAAATCGCAGTACATCAAGCTAATTTAATTTATCAATATCAGCGAATGCGCAAAGGTCAGCGAAGTCTCATGCATTCTTGGTATATTTGAAAGCTCGACTTGTGAATACGGTACGTTCATAGTGCTTTCCATGCAATAAAAACAAACAAACAAACAAACAAACACACATACACACACAAAACCAACAATAACACAAACAAACAAATAAACGAAAAAGCAACCTACCCCAAGACACAAAATATTTCCCACTGTTTTCTTCTCCAGTGAAATACATGTAAATCCCTGGTATAATTTTTAAATGCTTCAGTGTGTGGACGTCATAGATATAATACAGTTATCTATGGTGGACGTTAATCGAAAACAATCCACCGTGTTGTGCTTTTTGGTACTGTGCCGAATGGCGGTTCCTCGTTACGCTCCCGGACTCGTGATTGCCTTTACGTTCGTCCAGCATTAATGGCACAATGATATAAATATACACCCAAGAACCATCACGAGTTTGGGGATCCGACAAGAGACGAGGTGAAATCCAAGACGAGATATTATTCACCCAGCGACCGCGAGTCAGGAATGGAGGGACAAAAGTACCCGCCAGGGGTGACTGTGCGATTGTGGAACCCGCACTCAGGCTAAGTGGGAGATACATTTCTCACCATTGTTTCCTTCTGTGCTGGATACAATTTCTCTCTCTCTCTCTCACCCCCTCCCCCCTATTTTTTAACAGCTTAATCATTTCCTTCTGTCCATTTTTTGCATTCAGTCCTTAGTTTTGAGTAAGCCTTTCTCCGGCTTTCCTTTGTTCCTAACTTATTATCACGGTAGGCCACCTTGCGGTAGGCCAGTACTTTCTATTTTCATGTCTTACTCGTTCTCCGCAAGCCCACCCGTCGTTCCCTTTCTCATTCATATTGCTGTTTTTCTTTATTTAGTATTATGACCTTCCCCTCCCCTTCCCCGTTTTTTTTCTTCTTTAGTTTATTTCTTTTCCCCCATTTAATTTAATATTGTTTTGTTCCGTTTTTACTTTAAGTGTTATGTTTTCAAGTCTTTTGTTTTCTTTCCTTGGTTTTTCCGTATCTCTGTTTTTCATATTTTACAGTCACCGGTAGTTTTGTTGTTCTTTCATTTCAATCCGTCCATCTCCCCTCCTCTTACAAATGCTAAAATACCTACTCTTCATCCTGTCCGGCTTTATTTTCGTGCTCTTTCGTGCATCTCTGGGCTGTCTAACTCCTTTCTCCCCGTGGCAGTCCCGACTGTTTACCTGCTGTCCATTCTTTCACTTGCCTTTTGTCTATTTCTATTCTACCAGTACGGTACCAGGGCGTCCCATACGGACTGTCTTTATTGGCCTCTCAACTTTACTTTCTCGGTTCAATTTCACTTCCACATTCTGTAAATGCCACGTTCAAGAAGTAAAAAGCTCAGGCATACAAAATTGTCACTTGGTAATATAAACGATCTTCGTTATAGGTTTATAAGAAAATAATAAACAATGAGGACAAAAGCCATAAGTTCAGAAATAAATAAATAAATTTATAAACAAACAGATTAATCCCAGTCCCAGTATTATAGTAAATTTCCCGTTCTACGAGCGGTAAAAATCGAAATAAATCTTTAAAAAAAAAACGTTTAGCTGGTATAGATGCGAGATTGCTGTGTAGGGTCATCTACAAAATCCAGCGAGTTAAATGGACAGATTTAGTTTTGTTTTTATTAAACAGATTTCTTAATTTTGCACTCGATAGCATTTTTAAAAAAAAAACATATCTTGACGACAGACCGGTGGGAAGTGATGACGCAATGACCTCAAACAGACTTTAAAAAAAAAAAAAAAAAAGGGATCGGAAGGCAAATCAGCGACACAAACCAAGCTCAGAAAAAATACCCCTTCATCATTTCAAGCCTCCAAATCTAAACAATGAACTTTCTGCACGTCGAAAGGAAAGCGTCTTCAAAATTGCAAGCAAGTCCAAACCGTGTGAGGTGTGATAAGTCTTGTTAAATATTTAGATTTTTGTTTATTTTGTTTTGTTAATCATATAGATTGTAACAGGGTGACAGATTGGCAAGGTATAACTAGCGTGGGAAGATAGTTGACGGCGGGGAGACAGAGTTATTGTAGGCCAGAGGGGGAAAGTAAGGGATGCAACGGAAAGCTTTGACACCCGAAAAGGGTAGTGTTTACTTGACCGCCGTACTTGACGATCAGATCACCTGGGAATTGCTTGGGGGGTAGAGATGCTTCAATAGTATTTGACGTGGAGTCGACGGGGGTGGCTATTAGGATAACTAATGTACACTCGGTGAGCGTCTTGGGACGCTACCCGACTGGGTATAAATCCTCGAACGCTCCTTCCAACTTCAGACCGCTGAGAGCACTCACCAGCTTCGTGCCGAAGAGGAGACCACAACTGCAACTATAACTTTGTACTAGTCTTGTGAGTGGGGAAGGTCAGGGAACCCGCAAACATCCTTTGTCAGAGCGTGGTATCTTTGGTATCTTGTCGGCATTTGAGCTGTTGCTGAGTGGTAAGTTAATTGTACGATGTATGTGTATTTTTACTTAATGTTCATAATTGTAGAACCTAAATCTAGGGGGTTTACTTTGGTATAACTACTGCCTCTGAGAGAGTCACGGAAACGCCGTTATATATATGTTACGAAACCTTATAGGATGGGGTCTGTTAGAGAGAGCGTTATTCTTCGTGGGGAACGTGTAAATATCATTAAAACTGTATTGATCGTTTATTCTATTGCCTATATGGGAGCTTATGGAGTATGGGAGCTGCAGCCTGACTTATAACAGTGTCAGCGGTTAAAAGTATTAATGATGATATCCGTCATGGAGTAAGTATGGAAGTCATGCCTTCCAGCAGTAGATTAGGAAGTTGCGATTGTTTTCTACAGAGGAGGAAGAACAACACCTTCTTGGCTTCTCAACTTCTTGTCCTTCGATTAACGACATCGTGGCTTCTTGGCTTCCCGACCTATTGGCACCTGCCGATACCTGTTGACCTAACTGCGCAGTCAAGCCAGAGTAGAGAGGAAGAACCAGTGCCCAGATAGCGCCATACACCCCTAAAGGAGAGGTTTCCTTATGCTGAATGTACCCATGTGTTTTATAAAATGTGCTAGAAATTGAATATTACGAAGCCCTTTTAATTATCATGTACTGATTTGCATTGATTTCATTCCATCGAAATTCACGTGAAATTGTATGACCTATGTTCCTATTATTATTGAATGAATTAATAATTATTGTATAGATAAGCAATACAGATATCGTTTGTTATAACTTATATAAGAGAGATAGTGTGTTTGTGCCGTGCCTATCACGGCTGGTGTCAGAAGAAAGTTAGTGAGAGGAAGAGTGAGAGAAAGTGGAAACATCACATAGATAAGTACAAAAGAACAAATATAATATAATAGGCACAATACATATGAAACTAGCAAGCTATCTTACCTTATCAGATGTGGTTTATTTGTTTTTCTCCACAGTCGCACACAATGCTGCAAGTAAATAAATTGTCGACAATACAAAGGCTGCAGAGACTGACTGCAGAATATCAGCCATCATCTGGAGGTTGGCCCTGACCTATCCACACGCCTCCACAGCTGAATTAAACTTCTACGCTTCCACCTGTTCGTACTTCCAGTGAAGATATTTAGGATTTACGGGTTCGGGTGATAACACAGCGTGGACTCTCCGGCGAAGGGGCTTATTTACCTACTGACATTCATGTTATATAGAACGCCAAAAGGCCATCCTTAAAAGTACGTACATCAGGAGAGGGAGTGGGGGGGGGGGGTGGGTGACTCCAGTGTATGAGAAGCGTACACGGGTGGAGATGGGGGGGGGGGTGGGTGAACTCAAGTACACTTTTCAAATATGGTACTGAATCAAGAAGTTTAACTTTATCTACTTTTTTTTTCCAACAAAAAAATTGTAGCAATACATAAAAATCGAATACAGTTTGTAATGAAAAAATCAAAAAGCTCACACAAATTGCCATTTAAGGTTTCAGAATATCAATACCTTATCCTGGGCATTCAACAAGTTCTTTTAATGGCGGTTTGCTTGTACAAGAGGCAGAGGAGGGATGTAAACCAAGCGAATGTAAAGCGCATATTGAGGATATTGGGAAGTGGAGGGGTCACAAATCGCCCAAATGGAGCGTACGTAGACATACTTCATGGATAGCACCTGCACGGAACCTTTGTTTCTATAAAATTGGTTACATCTCTCGGTATTCGTATTTTGGAAACAATATGATGCAGTGCAGTTTATCTGTGCCCGGTTGGATTAATTGGTGATCAAATACTTCACGACACACCTTCCCTCTCCTACCCCACCCCACAGGAATAAAAAGAATTACATAATTACGTTGTTTTTTAATTCTGCTAATGATGATCAGAGGGTTTATCTCAGATTTTGCCTACCAGAACAGTGTGACATTTATGACAAGCTTTAAATGTTCCTATAATTATATTACTCAGCTAAATGCCACAGAGATTATCCGACATGTTGTAAAAACGTGGTGGGTCGAGCTGTTTTGGAACTGTCAGGATTTGAGAGAATATTTGTCACGGTCATAAAACATTGGTTATAGACCTGTGTTGAGGGTGTCATGTAACATGCTTTTTCACAGCTTTCGAGATCTGAACGCAATGAAATGACCTTTGGTCTCTTCTGATTCTGATTATTGACAACGTTTACACACGCAATAAATCAAAGGGATAATTTTATTGCCTGCACTCAAAAGTCTTTCCCTTGGCTATGTAACAGACACATATACACACAAACATACACATAGCACGCACGCACACGCACAAACACACATACACAGACAGGCACCCGCACACACACACACACACACACACACATGCGGTGTGTTCCTTTTACAACTTAATACGTGAACGGAACCAGGCTTCGGCAGGTATTGAAATGCTAATTAAAACTTTTGATATGTTACCATGGTCGCTCAGAATCTGGAATTTTCCACAATCATATTATAAAGAAAGTAAAGCCTTCAGTGTAATCAGGAAGGGGTTTTTAACCGCTGAGCCTCAAATTCTACTAAATATCGTATTACGCATAGGAAGACGTAAAGGTGTACGTGGGCATAATTAGCTTAAAAGATCTTGAAGTTTGCTATATTCTCAACGCTTTTGTTGAGTTTGAGCCACAGCTGAATTGAACAGGAGAAATTGTTCCGACATTTTGAGCCAGAAAAAAAAAATGCATTTCATTCGAATGAAAGTAAGACAGGAAATTTCATTGCGCCCTTGAATTTAAACATTGGTGATAGACACTCAACTTCAAAACTCACATCTGTGAATTCCCCGAGTCAGTGGGCCAGTTAGTCATATCATGCATTTTATCAAAGGCGCTCTTTTGATACTGCAGACTTTGGTCTTGTTATTGAGTCTGTATGAACGAACTCTATGCACTCGTTTCTTGGTAAAGAAATTATTTCAAATAGTACGCTTATGCCCAAAGCTCTCTTGCTCGCCGTACACAATAGTGCATTATGCAGCTCTCTCTTAATGTCGCGACCAAACTGCACTAAATCGAAAGCCTTTGAAAGGTAATCATTTACATTTGAAGTAGCTCTTTATCAATGGTAGCCCAAGGCAAATGACAAACACTTAAACTAAACCGTTAGATAAACAAACAGGCAAGTGAACAAAAAATACGGGCTGAAACCCCCCTCTCCCGTTGCTTCTAATGTCAAATTACCTCTTGAGAACTAAACTTTAGTCTCTTCGTTTCAGCAATAGTAATTGACCGTCTCTACACTCAATAGGTTATGGACAAACATAGAGACCGACACTGACTTTTATTTATTAGATAATGGAAATGAGAACGATGCTATTGATATCTAAAACAGCTTTGAAAGATCCCCGGGATTCGTACCGTCCATACTCTGTCATCAGTAAAGAAGTGAGGTGAGGGTACTAAAGACAAGTAGCTTAGTCAACAACAAACAAGCAGCGTCCTCTTTTACATCTCTCTGTTCTGATATGGTACTGCCCCTCTCTCATTTACATTGCACTTCCGGCTGATTCGCAAACTCGTGTCTCCGTCCTTCAAGAGAAATGGGAACCATCTGAGTTTTTCTTTCACAGGGCGCCAACATCACTACAGCGCGCCGTCCTACGCGTCAAATTATAGTACATTGCACCTAGCGCGTCTTTTTTTAGAACGGGCGGGATCAACATCGATTTTCTTGAAAACTTTCTGTTGGATTTATTTGAAACTTTGCGTGAGCCCACATTCCACACTAAACGGAACTCAGTTGTTATTAAATTCACAAATTTTGTTAGACTGCAACTGGATTTTGAACTTGCTTCTTCAAGAGATTCGACCGACAGTTTTTGAGAAAATGGATGTTGATCCCGCTAAGGGGACACGTTGGTCTGGAGGCAAGCTGCTCGCCTCTCATGCCGTAGGTAACGGGTTCGATCCCCGGTCGATGCAGGCATGTTGAAATTTTTTTTAACGAGAGAAAACATTCCTGTCCCTGATCCTATGGTAGGTATGATCGAGCATCTAGTCTCCTCGGATAAGGACGAAAAATTCGGAGGGCCCGTGTGCACGTTGCCCACGTAAAGATACCTTGGCAGCTGAAAGTCGAGAAGAGCAGGCGGAACAAGGCCGCTGTCCAGGCAAAATTCTAAAAAAAACTGATCCCTACCACAGAAATACACAGAAACAAGAACGTGAAAAATAAAAACACGAAAAGCGGAGTGTAAATGTCAATGGCAGCGAACCTCCTAAACTAAAGACCTAAACACTATGTCGATCCCACTCATTAAAAAAAACAAAACAACTTTAACACGGTCCTCGGACGAAGTCTATTTGCTAAATTAGAAACGTTTTGAGTTTTCAGGCAAGGTGCGGGTGGTACAACTATGCATAATGAGCCACCCCCTCTGTTTATTTATGTTTATTTGTCGGACCGGTTTCTGAAAAATAATTATACGTTACGACCCAGACCTGTAAATTGAGGAAACAACGGTGACGCATGCAGGATTCACATCTCAGATCAAGTTCTTCACTAGTTGTAACGTTATTTCAAATTTAGGTGGGCAGATAGGCCTCTGAATTTATGTAAGGGCGGGATTTGGTGTAGCCTTACTGATACCATCTCGAACATCAAGAACAATCTAAAATTGCTTGTTCTTGTATAAGTGCTTGATAAATACCAGACTGTATTTAACTAACGCTAAATCTAGTGCAGTTTCCCTACCGAGCTAGCAGATAATTTTATTTGAGAACATAGAATCTGCAACAAAACTGCCATTAACAAGCGTTTGATGAGCGATGGCGTTATTCCAAAGACATCCCCGCTACTCTCCTGTATGAGATACCTACCCCACCCCAACCTTCCAACCCCAGGTTCAATAATAAACTATAGGTGGGACACTCCAACAATGTAATACCACCCAGTAACCTTGGACAGTTTTATATTGATCATTGAGTGTGCGTGTTTAACGCGTTTTATAGTCTCTTTGGAGAGAAACCAGAGACCGCTTGCCATAAGCCCATTTATTGTTCTGTGCCAGGGTATAGGATGAAACGGCCATATTTTCTGTGTTACCTCAGTCAGAGCCAGATAGGTTAGAAGTTCTCAAGTACCCCCGGTAAATCATGAACTGTTCAACTCAATAAATTAATATGGACTGTGGTACAAGAACAGGAACTAAAATGTCCACAATTTTGTTAAGATTATTATACGGAAGTTTTGAGCAGAACTTGTATTTCATTCACATTCATGAAAATGTAAATTCGTTTTGATACAAATTCTCGACCTTTTGTTTATTGTTAAGCAGTTACCGTAGAATTGCAAAATCAGGTTTAAAAAACATCGGTTCAGATTGGAAATAGGTAACCAGCGTCTAAAGTCATCTCTGTAGGCCCACAGATCTAATGAACCGGGCCCATTATTTTGATTTACACATAGTTATAAAGGAGTAAGTAAGCTCCGCCACTATTGTAAACAATTTTGTTTCCTACCCCGTAACTTTAGACACATTTTACGTACATAGGCGCTGTCGGGCACTAACGGGTTGGAGATCGCAGTTTCACTGTTTACCAACATTCTCACACCGACTTGCAGAGGGCTGCAAAATTTACTTCTGACATTGCACTGAAAACTAGACTGTTTTATGATTCTATGTTGATGCTATTTAAGGGGTCAAACAACATTCAACATGATCGTCGCCAAACTAAAGTTCAGGAGTCGAAACGTCATTCACCTATCTTCTCCCCTCTCCTAGTGTCACATCTTGGGTACGCGCTTGATTTACCAGAGAAATGAATGTCGCAACATTCTAAGGAAGCCATCTGGGCTGGATCTGCAGTTTCAGGTTTGAGTCTGGGTTTAATGGCTTGTCGGCACGATAACGGCCACTTCGCGCCTTTCAAGGTTTTTCGTTACTATACTCTGAGAGTTAGCTTTCAGACCCCCAATTCCCACAAATAAAATCAAATAAAAGTGAAGTTAAAAATATAATGGGAAACGGCCTGTACTGTAAAGTATGTTTATTTTCACCCTGTAAATCTGATAAACCGCTTTTGCTGAATCTGCAACTTGTCAAAAGTCTGAGAAACATCTATTATATTCATTTATTTTAATAATAATCGCCCAAGTGCCCCAAATTCACCTGTCCTTATAATATGTAAAAATGTTGCTTTTTTTTAAAAGTGAAATTTGTCAGCAAAGTTTCATAAAATTCACAAAACATGCATTACCAATCCTTTGCACCAGTGATAAACATGGATGTTAATGAACAATTTTCGAGTAAGAAATCCTTGTAGAAACTGTATCTGTCCTATTTGGCAAGTATTAAAGCTTCTCTGGCTCTACCTTGCAACATTTTCAAGTCTGGTGTGCTTCGGTTTAGGATTGAAATCTGGCCTGCGGAGGTAAACGGGACCTCGTGCCATGGTGAAACTGTAACAGCCCGTCTCGCTATTTGATTCAAAGGAAGTTCTTGAATCAAAACCGATGCAAAACAGGCTTGGCTCTAGCGGAGCGTAAAGGAATCTGACACCTTGGTGTCAGCATGGATGCGTGAAATAAATTGCACCCTGTAAATATACCTTTAAAATTGCACAAACGAAAATAATCCGAGACAGATTATATCTTAGATATAAACATAAAAAACAACAAAAAACTACAAAACTTTAACCCATAAAAGGAAAATCTGATAGTTTTGAGCCGGCGGATCCTTCAGACTATGAGGCCTTGACCTTAGCTTGTGTAGCTCATACCTGAATGTGGCACGTGTTGTTTAGGTTCACGACATGATTGCATAAACGCGAGAATCATTAAAAAATGCCATTATCTTGTTCAGTTAAACTCGACAACAGACCGCTTTTGTCTTCATTTTAAGTATCACTTTTAGTATATACTGAAGGTGCGCCAATTATCTTCACGCTAGGAACCTGTTCTGATTGATTCTTCCTGTGCAAGCATTTGTAAAATCTGACTGATTCTTCCTGTGCAAGCATTTGTAAAGTCTGATTGATTCTTCCTGTGCAAGCATTTGTAAAGTCTGATTGATTCTTCCTGTGCAAGCATTTGTAAAGTCTGATTGATTCTTCCTGTGCAAGCATTTGTAAAGTCAGTATACCTGTAGGTATTATATACGGTAGCCTGAAATATACAATATGTTGATGTGAAGATGGCAAAACTTGAAAAGGTGAGCAAGAGTTTACAGTGTGAATAAAAATATAACTCCGCATAGTTTGAAAGCTAAAGTTCCGGTGCTGGATCTCTCCTTCCCCCTCCCTCCCTCGCATCCCAACCCCAGATTCATTATCAACCCAAGAACGGTGTAAGAATATTGAAGAAAGAGAGACTGACATCTCGTTACTAAAGCAATATTGAAAATAGTGCACAGTGTCTTTGATTCAGATTAGTGTTTGGCCAGAGCTCATGAAAATACACGGGTTATAGTTTCTGATAATTGTGAATAAACATTAAATAAGCTGCCAAATTTGGGATATTTCAATGGCGAGTAAAAAGACCGAAACGTGAAATGCCAGCCGCTTCTCATTCATTCATTCATTCATTCATTCATTCATTCATTCATTCATTCATTCATTCATTCATTCATTTATTCATTCAGCCAGTCAGTCAGTCAGTCAGTCAGTCAGTCAGTCAGTCAGTCAGCCAGCCAGCCAGCCAGCCATCCAGCCAGCCACTCACTCACTCACTCACTCACTCACTCACTCACTCACTCACTCACTCACTCACTCACTCACTCACTCACTCACTCACTCACACACACACACACACACTCACTCACTCACTCATTCACCCTTTCTTTCCCCCTCACTTCCTCCCTCACTCATTCACTCACGGGCATTCAGTCACTCACTTACTCATTCACCCTTTTTCTCCTCTCCCTCACTCATTCACTCATTCCCCCTCTCAATTAATCAATCACTCAGTCAACCAATCAGTCAGTCAAACAGTCAGCCAAGACGAACCACAAAAATTAAGTATTAGTATTTCCAGAGTTTGCTTTTAGCTCTGACTGCAAAGAAACTGTCTGGATAACTTACCGTAGAAAGGCAGGTGTGTATAATTTAGATAATGCTATTCCAACTTCGCTTTCTTGAGATCAGACAAACGTTCCACAGATGTCAAGTATAGGCAGTGAATAATCACAATATCTTACTTGACATGGCAATTCTCTTATTTACCTTTGTCTCACGAAGCCTTAAAGGAACTTTCTTTGCTGTGCAGAGGCGTGACTCGGGTGGGTTCAATCGTTTATACCTGGGTCGCCTTTATTCTGGACGGTTGTTTGCAACTAAAATTATTTAAATCAAATTCCAACCACGACGCCTTTCGGGAAGTTATGTAATACAGTTTATTCTTGTTATTGTTTTTACTTTTACGGTAATGATATTTACAAAAATGAAGAGCATTAAAATATTGAACCCAAAATGTTAAAGAAACGAAGATGCCTGGCAAGGACATAAAACTTATTATGGAATATATAAGCTGAATAATGAATGAGACAATATACAACGATAATAGCACAGAGTGTTTATTTGCGCTTGCTGTGACGTCTTGCTTGAAAACCTCACGTGTAAGCATTTTTAGTTCTGCGACTTTTCAACATCTCTCCCCTCAGTGCCCTAGCCTACTCTTCCACTTTTCAAACTTCCTCTTTCTCAAATATGCGAAGAGGTGCCACCATAGACCTGAACAAATGCATGCATTTGAAATTGTCTTGCAATGGTAGGACATATTGACCTACAATGGGTGGGGCATGCTCGCTGTTTCCCAACAACAGCTTGGGGGGGATTCCATAGAGCAGGATGCACCAGGCCAGGTATGTAAGTGGCAGTACATGTATCTATACCAGGTCAGACAGTTAATATTTTAGTG
The DNA here is from genome assembly GCA_963931925.1 of Onchidella celtica. Taxonomy (NCBI): domain Eukaryota; kingdom Metazoa; phylum Mollusca; class Gastropoda; order Systellommatophora; family Onchidiidae; genus Onchidella; species Onchidella celtica. The sequence continues at coordinate 39,052,541 of OZ007571.1, forward strand.
TGCGCTTGTCAAGGTGATTGTAAAGCGAAAAGAAAGGTACATAGATAGATAGATAGATAGATAGATAGATAGATAGATAGATAGATAGATAGATAGATAGATAGATAGATAGATAGATAGATAGATAGATAGATAGATAGATAGATAGATAGATAGATAGATAGATAGATAGACAGATAGATAGATAGATAGGTAGATTGACAGATAGATAAATAGATAGATAGATAGATAGATAGATAGATAGATAGATAGATAGATGGATGGATGGATGGATGGATGGATGGATGGATGGATGGATGGATGGATGGATGGATGGACGGACGGACGGACGGACGGACGGACAGACAGACAGACAGACAGACACAATAGATAGGGTTCCAAATAGCGACTGTTAGAACAGCGACTGTCAATAGAACGACCACACGATAGCGATTCATTTAAAACAGCGACTGTCAATAGAGCGACTACACGATAGCGATTCATTTAAAACAGCGACTGCCACAACAGCGACATCACTATACTTTTCCTATCGTTCACCTAACATTTTAGCCAAAATCCTTTTATTAAATCCAACAAAAAAACTGGCCACGCACACGCACACCAAACAGTGAAAGTGAACGATTGAGCCAAAAAGGGACTTTAAAACAACATTTTATTCAGACTAGCCATGGAAGTCACATGATTTAAAAAGAAAAAGGCTAGTCAAGTCAAATAACAGAAAGTCGACAAGCCTTGCAATAAAAATCAGTCTAGTAAAAGATTGAAACCAAAATGGACTTTAAAACAACAAAAAGCCTTGCAATAAAAATTAGAATCATCAAGTGATCAAGCCACGTTTATTTCTAAATTGTGAGCAAATGCTCGAAGGAACTGCCGCAGATCATACTGATCTCGATTTTGCTGTACAACAGTGATTCGTGTGTTCATTGTCACGTATCTTTTCATTCGCTGAGTCAGGTCTCTGCCTTGTAGAAGCTGGGTTCGGTTTGCCCGTTGAAGGGCTTCCTCCCGTCTTAGGGCTTCGATGAATCGAAAGATGGAAGGATGATGAGTTTCCGTTGATCCCTGAAACGCATTGTGCCAACTCTCTAGCTGGTTGTTGGTTCGTGGCAGTCCTGCATCTTGTCTGGCTTTCACACTCCACATATGTACGGGAAACAATGGCTGTCGTCTGTCTCCCCGTCTGTTTCTCCGCCCCACGTAGTTGTCTTTGAAGTAATTTACAAGACGCATTACTTCTGCTGGGTAGTCTGCCACCAATTCATCAAAGGCATCGCTCATTTCATCCACTGGTAGAAAGGCAAGAGCAAGGAGCATTTTCAGTGCCATCCGAATATTGTCGTCTTGCACATATAACCGTTGCAGTCCGTTTTCCTGAATCTTTCTCCAGAGCGATTGTCCCAAGTGAAAGTAACAGCCGTAGATGTGCGTTTGAGGAAATGCTTCAATGAGTGCAGCTTTGGAAGCTAGTTCAAAGTCGATCAGTACACTTCTTGGAGCGAGTCCAGGTTTCAGTGATTTGATTTCAGCCCACATTTGAGAGTATGTGACTTGTTGCTTATTTGGGAGTAGAACAAAAATGCAGGGAAGCACATTGTTTCGTATCAAAGCTGTCACGAGTGGAGTGAGCGGGATTCAAGGATTACGGGGGCATGGAAGTGTAGGATTGACTCACGGGATAGTGAGGCTGCTCACCTATATTGACTTCTGTTAGTTAACGTTGAAGCGTGCATGTTGTGAGTGAAGTTGAGGCGTAGTAGAGGCAAAATCTGAATAGTCAGATCACTGCAAGTTAAGAAGTCCCAGGGGACAGACGTGAGATCAGAGCAGTCGGGAGATTGTTGTGTGTTTTCCAGTGATGACTGGTAGGTTGAACTATGATTTATAATTATGATGATTGATGTACTATATTCTCCTATGACCATGATGTAAATAAGTTATATGTGAGGACTGTGAAAGTCATTGATTACTGTGTATAGAGATGTGCGCAATGAGCGATAGATGTACGTTAGGATCATGGATTCGTAGCGAGTCTGAGTACGGTGTAACACGGTGGAGGTGTGTTACCGTAAGATGTGTGGTGAGTGAAATGTGGACTATTGTGAGTACGCTTGATGGTTCGTAATGAGTGGTGAAGTGGATAGTAATTGTGTGGTGTATTACAGATGTAATGTTATTCTTATAGGTGCCGGGGTCGGGCAGAGAAGCCACCCGCGGTGATCGGACTTGTGCCGGGGTTGGGCAGAAGGCTACCCACAGGCCGCCTGAGTGAAGCTGTCGCGCAGGACAGCGGGAGCACATGAGTCGTGGCAGTCTGGCCACAGACAGGGACGTTGTTATTGTCCTTATTGCTATTCAAATGTTAATGGGCTATTACGATGTTAATGTGCTATTAAGATGTTAATGTGCCATTGAGAATATAATGTGCTATTGAAATATTAATGTGCTGTTAAGACCTCGAGGGGAGATTGAGATACGGAGATTAGGTTGAGCAGGCGCCAATAAGAGAGGCCAGCAAGTAATATATATATAGATGTGAGGCTGAGGCCAGAGCATATTTTAGAAGGTATTATCGGGGTGTGGACCCGTAGAGGAATGAATGTCGGGAGTGCTGACCATTGTATGGTATTTGAATTGAATAATGTAATGCACGTATCTCTTTATTTTTATGTATAATAAATGTGTGAGTCTGTTTGGTTGTTCTGTTAAGTGTTATACTCGTTCGTTCGTGATTGTTGTCCTGTCATAATTATTACATTTCCCAGTCTGGGATTTGTGACAAAAGCATGCACAGTGTACACTTGATAGAAAAGGGATGGTGACACTTTGAATGTACCATCACACATCCAGTGTTCGGAATCGTGTAAAGTCTGAAGAAACTGATCTGTACTGAAAATAAACATCCGATGAACATCTCCACGCCCACTGTCATAGAGCAGGAAGCCACGCTGGTCTGCTGTTTGTCTCAACATATCAGGTATGAACAGTTCTCCAACATTAGCAGGAGCTGGGGGGTTATTGTCTGTTGCTTTCCTTTTCCGTCTGATGGTTTGACGCAGATTTGTGGAAGAACCAACAGCTGCCGCAATTTCTTCATTAACTTCGGCCATTGCATCTTGCACGATTCTTCGTGGTGGATCCCGTGTTCTTACTGCAGCTGTTTTTACAGTGTTTTCCACTCTCCGGGCTGCCACTTCCGTAGGGTTTGGTGGATGCGTGTGGACGCCACTGCTCACTGGGGGTTGTTGTTGCTTACGATACTGAAGGCTTGTCGTTAGGCGACCTTTACAACCTGTCTTGGCACACCTCCAATTGATTGTATTTAACTTTGTTTTATCCATCCTGTACAAAAAACCTTCATGACTTATCATGTCACTTCCTTTTCTTGAAATTATGAATTCCATTATGGGCAAATTTTTCAAACGATCCAAACATTACTGTGACACTACAATATAGCGTTGCCTTCTAACGACCGTCCAGAAATTCACCTCAGTGAACTTAGCTTACAAAGTGTACACAAACACGAAACATCAGCAATTGAAACATAAGTCTGCGTCCCTGTGAGCATATCTCATTCTGACCGGTTTTATAGCCAGTAAAGTCGCTATCATAACAGTCGCTGTTTTAATGCGGTCGCCATTTATACAATAGCTGTTTTGAACGTCGCTCACTTGATTACGTCGCCATTATGAAGTCGCCATAATGACTGTCGCTGTTTTGACAGTCGCTGTCCGGCCCGGATTCCGATAGATAGACAGACAGACAGACAGACAGACAGATAGATAGATAGATAGATAGATAGATAGATAGATAGATAGATAGATAGATAGATAGATAGATAGATAGATAGATAGATAGATAGATAGATAGATAGATAGATAGATAGATAGATAGATAGATAGATAGATAGATACCCATTTGAGTGTTTTATTGCCTATTAAACTCACTTGTCTCTTTTTATTAAATGTTAGATAGCAGGCCTACATGGTTATTACGACGGTTTATCAACATGTTCACAAACAGACAAACACACACACAATGAATATAACTACTTCATGTTAGCCTATGATAATGACCTCATTTAATTTCCCATGCAGTATCTTTCAGTGATGCTTAAAAAAATAAAGGCTACCAGTATAATTTGCATAAAACTATAGATCTAGTGATCTTCAGAGTCAAAATGCCTTATCGCACTGATGGAAGACATGTAGCAAAAAAATAAAGTTGTACCGTTTTGGTCTCTTCTGAATCTCATCTGGCAGTGCATACACTTGTGGTATAAATACGTTTACCAATTCTCTTATTTTTCCCGCCGGAGACATCTTTGATTGGAAAAGCAGACAGTTTCTAGCATTTCCCAGGCTGGAAACTTTCTTGAGTAAAATGAAATACATAGTACATTTATTCGTTTGTCTCAAGTTCGGTTGCGTCCCTGATTTTCATGGTATATTAAAAAACGTCCTTAGATTGGATACGCTCATGGTTCCCGTGGAGAATTCACCCAGGTTGAGGGTGCCCCTGATTTGCGTGGTATATTAAAAAGTTTCCCACTATTTCTTAGATTGGACACGCTCATGGATCCAGTGGGGGAATTCACCTAAAGATAATAAAACACAACCAGCTTCGTCCTGGCCTCAAGAAAAAAAAAAGATAGTAAAAGCTTTCCTTACTTGCCACATTCCATGGAATTACCCAGATCTCGTTGTTAAAGCGAATTATTTACATTCCCTGGCAACCTTGTTGATGTTGATTTACCAAACTCCTAAACCTGACAGAATGAACAGTTCGCACTGGATCCGAAGCAGATTCCCACCCCACCCTATAGTGTTTATATTCAGGCATCTGAAGCCACAAACTCTGGCCAACCACACATAATTTAGACCTAATCGTGTCTTCGCTTTTGTTTTGTTTCATACCATCTAAAATAAAAATTGGCGCTCACTCGTTCGCGTTTCTTACTGTCTGAGCTAGACAATGTAGACCGGAAGATTGTTGTATTATATTTCATTAATCTATTTTTATATTTTTTCCATTTGTTGTTGAAGTACGGCTTTTCTAAGCAAATCTCTCTTCTCTCTCTCTCTTTCTTTCACTCTCTCGCCACCTGTTCTACCACGTTTCAACCGAAGCAGTCTTCAAACATGTTTGGCCATATTTCAACAAAAAAAATTAAAAAATTCACCAACAGAAAATGGTTTTCAATTTAGAATTCACTTTTTTGTTCACCTGAATTATGTTGGTATTGACAAGAAAATAAAGAAATACATGTAGCTGGTGTTGCGCCCTTTTAAAAGACACATTAGTACAAGTGGAGATCTTGAAAAATCACAGGCAGACACTGAAAACAGGTGAATGGAGTTTAAGATTTACAGATTGATGTATGGAAGGAACATTTCAGTAAGAATGAAAAGGAAGCACTTTAAAAGAGAGGAGAGAAAAAAAAAAAGCAAGTCCCACGTCGAGGCAAACTGGTAAATAGAGTGGTGAAAAGCAATTGTTATCGTATTGTTTACGAATTCAGTTTTCCTTTTCACCTTGCTTTTCTCCTATTCCAAATCACTGGTCCGTGCCGGGTCAACGAGGTCTCTCCCTGGTTGTCACACACGAAGCTAAATCTACATACCTTGCCAGGCTTACATGTACAAGGTTATCGCAATAATTGTATTCAACAATCACGTGCTGTTGGGTCATTTCCCTCTCCTTATGAACGTGTCCCGCTAGACAGCTGAATATAGGACTGCATACAATTCGTAACTTTGTCAAACGTATGTTTTATATGGGTAAATTTTATACAAGATGAAAAGATAGTCGATGAAAAAGGTCTGAACAATTTTAGTTTTAACTGGAAAGAAAGAAGATTGAAGATCCGAACAAGAAGAAGAAAAACAAAAGTGGGCCTCTGAGAGCTCATCATTTATAGCGAGATCGCCCTATTGTTACACCCAAGTTGGATTATACTACGCAGACGGCAGAATAGGTCAACAAGGTATATCCAGGTTGTCACATATAATTCCAGGGATCTGTCGAAAACACGTGACTATGGACTGCAAATAACGACCTTGGACATTGGGGGGGGGGGGGGACTAGCTCAACACCACCACCACCACCACCACAACCAACACCAACAACAAAAATTGCAGAAGCTTTTGTATTTAATGATTTTCATTCAAAGAACAGAACATAATGAATAAATTATTCATACTCAAATGGTCCAAACTAAACACTTTTCACATATCCAGATGTTTCTGACATCGCCCAAAACTTTAAGACAAAAAGAAAATGAATGTGATACACCAAAACCTGGTAGTGAACATTTACTTACTTTGCACTACTACTAAACCTGGCTCTCAAACTTAACTTAACTGTCTCTTTCACAACTACCAAAACCTGGCAGTCAAACTTAACTTAACTGTCTCTTTCACAACTACCAAAACCTGGTAGTCATGATTAACTTAACTCTCTCTTTCACTACTACCAAAACCTGGTAGTCAAACTTAACTTAACTGCCTCTTTCACAACTACCAAAACCTGGTAGTCAAAATTAACTTAACTTAACTGTCTCTTTCACAACTACCAAAACCTGGTAGTCAAAATTAAAAAGAAACTATCTCTTTTACTAGTATTAAAACCTGGTAGTCAAAATTAAAAAGGAGCTATCTCTTTTATTAGTATTAAAACCTGGCAGTCAAAATTAAAAAGAAGCTATCTCTCTTACTAGTATTAAAACCTGGTAGTCAAAATTAAACAGAAACTATCTCTTTTACTGGTATTAAAACCTGGTAGTCAAAATTAAAAAGAATCTCTCTCTTGCTAGTACTAAAACCTGGAAGTCAAAATTAAAAAGAAGCTATCTCTCTTACTAGTATTAAAACCTGGTAGTCAAAATTAAAAAGAAACTATCTCTTTTATTAGTATTAAAACCTGGTAGTCAAAATTAAAAAGAAATGATCTCTTTCATTACTATTAAAACCTGGTAGACAAAATTAACTCTCGCTTTCACTACTGCCAACAGTACGTGAATTTACTGAGACTCTTTACGTGCTAGGGCGCTAAATTACGTATAGAGCGCCCTATCGCCTAGGGGGTCTCAAGGCACTTCACAAATTGTTTGGTTTATTTTTGTTTTATACATTTCATATAAAACACAAGTACATCACAAACTCATAAGTGTGAAGACATGAAATGTCAACAAAATGAAAAGATAACATTGATGGTGGCATTGTAAATTATCGTAACTGGGTTTTTACAATTTTTACAGGAAACAAAAAAAACTGAATAAGTTTCTCTATCAGACTTAATACATGTAGTTAGGATATTCAAAAAAAAACAAAAAAACAACAACAAACAAACAAAAACAACAACATTATTTAACCCTTAGTTTTCAGAATTTAAGCCCAAACGTATGGCAACAACCTGCAGCCTGTCAAGGACTACAAGCAAGCCAATATCTAATTTTGAAAAAAATCGAGTTACGACAGTTTACCATGCTCCCCTCCTATTATGATTAAAGAAAAACCTGAAAGCATTCATGAAATTCCCGTTCGCATTATCACTGTCTAAAGACTGAACATTTTCTCACCACTTTTATATCAAGCAAACTTTCCTTAAGGCAAATCACAACATTACAAGTAGTAACAATTCAGACGTACACCATTCTCTGCACAGGAATTATCACAATAACGAAGATTTCTATAACAAGGCTTTTACTCAAGTTCACTAGTTTTTCAAGAAAATAAAAGGTATCATATATTATTTTCTCTCGCTCCCGTTGTTCATATACCTGGGAATGTAGCACTATGAAAGCGGGTGTTTCAACAACTACTGCAATATATATTATATAAATTGATCAGTTTTGCAACATGATTTGTCCAATCACAAAGATTTAAATATCAAAAAAAATATTTTTTTTAAAATTTTGTACACTGTGTAGTATAAGTACGGAAACTTTCCACAAGTGGTATAGATACGTCTATGAATAGATTCATGATTGTGATTGTTCATCCTCTGTTGCCGTTGAGCGTCGAGGGGAGATGCAGTTTTTTTTATGGTAGGCCAACTCTGCCGCTCTTTCAGCTGAGATGTTGTTGTTTCTCACGGTTCCTTTGACTCCTTCAATCCATCTTTTGCGTGGTCTGCCTCTTCCTTTGTAGTCTGAGAACTTGGTGTTGAAGGCTCTCGAGGCTGGTCGACTAGGTGGCATTCGTGACAGGTGACCAAACCATTTAAGTCGGGTTTTCTACGAAATGCAGGCAGGATTCTGTGCCAACAGCTGCTCTTACAACTTATATCTTTGCTTGTCTCTTCTTGTGATGATGAGGGTTTTGCGGAGGCATTTCATTTCGCATGCAGTAATCCTGCTTTCATGAGTTTGAGATTAAATTAGATTGGTAAAGACAGAAAACACGGAGGCGCTTAAATTTGGTTATGAAATGAACAGCTGATTCACCGGACATATTTATATACACATGAATAGCTCTGATGTTTTCAGTTCTTTTCCATGGCGCTGTGGTCAGTATCGGACCCAGAACAGCCACCATTCTAAACAAACCCAATAACTCAAACAACTACACATCTGTTCTTTATTTCTGAATTATACATGTAAATCTTCGATGTATCTTATTTGACATTGTATAAATAAAGGATGTTGTTACAAGTTCGTATGTCCCCTCGTTGTTATTTTTTTGCAGTAAGGGTTCGTATTTTAAAGCTTTATGTGGCTCCAGAGGTAGAGAGCTCCTCCCGAAATGCTCCTTGATAGCGGCCTTAATTAATTGTAATTAATTTTTTAGTTAGGAGTTGGTTAGGACAGGAACAGACTTAACATAAACACCCACTTTAGAGCGGACCTCTGCAGTTTAGAAACTTTCATTATTGTTGTGGCATCTGGATTAACAACGGACACTTCTTTTGATGAAGCGCAAAAATCGGAAGAGCTCACCCCAATGTTCTGTACAGACCAGCGGCAAGTAGAAAACTAACAAACATTTTCAGTAACAGATCTCATTTCCTCTTTGTTTTTCAAACAGCCATTAAAAGACAAAATACGAAAAAGACAACTAACAGGATGTCACAGTACTGACAGTATTATCTAAACATCCCCATATTTAACAAGTTAGACTTGACTCGCTAATGGGGTACCCCCCCCCCCCCCCCAAATAGTGAGCTCGAGAAAAAAAATTAGTATTATTTTTTCAGGTTTTCTTTTTGTTGTCCTCCTGTTTTTTAGTTGGAAGGATAGGGGGTGGGTTAGGGATTCGATAAGATTTACGGCTCAGGATAAGGACGGAGTTAGGGATAGTCCGTACACGAACGCGCCCCGAGCGCGGAACGCTTGGGGTGCATACATAGCTTTCTTATAACAACAGCCATAAATAAATATTCAATGTGTGTAAATATCTTTTCCAGTCACCTAATATATTATTACCTTTTGAATGTAGTCTAATTACAAAGATAAATAGATTGAATTGAGTTCAGTGTTCAGCAGTGGCTTATGACGTAAACTACCACGCGTCCCTAACTTAACAACAGCCCTTAACTTTTCATCTCGATAAAGCGCCCGATGCGTTCTTACAGACACACATCCTAACTCATCGATACATAAATAAAACAAATGCTCATGTGCCTGCATGGACCTGCAGCTGTTTCGTCACCCACCCCAGCACTGCTCACGAACAATCAGCCCACGAGCAGTTTCCCCGAGACTCAATAAACAATCTCACGGCCCTCAGCTTCAAAACAAAGACATCGTTCCTATATCATCCATTCCTTTACCATAAAAAAACGCGCACCAGAGAATGCAGGGCAGACTAAGCATCATTAGGGATAATGCGCGTTGTGAAAGGGTAAGGGGCCATCGTTAAATGTGTAAGCCCGAGGAAGCCGAGGGAGGGGGGAGGAGAGATGTTGTCTCTGGTGAATGTGTGAAAAAAAGGAAGTCAAGGGAGCATTTTTGTGTGTGTGTGGTTTTGGATGGGGGGGTGGGAAGCGTACGAACGCTTTCTAATTACGGTGATGTATTAAAATGTTTGAGTTTATTTATATGTATGTTATACATGCACATATTTACTTTTCTAATAAAATGACTTGTAGGATTATATAAAAATCGAGTATAATTATACTATGCAATTATGCACCAAAAAAAAAAAAGAAAAAACCCAGCCAAATGCTTCTACTAAAATGCCTCTTAAGTTTTGGAACATCGAGGACTTGTCATGAACATTCGCCTTTCTAATGGCCGTACCATTGTACAAGTAAAGAGGGGTTGGGTTTAAACCAAGCGAAAACCGTACATTGTAAGGGGGAGGGGTAGCAAGCATGGCCACATACTTTATGGATGGCCTCTATCTCGCAGCATCGTGTCTAAATGTATTACCATGGAGTATAGGAAGCTGAAGAGTTCGTGGCTTGGGCAAAATGCCAGCTCCACTGTAGCAAAGCTTACCACCTTACCAACATAATTTTATCCAACAAAGCTTACCAACTTACCAACATAATTTTATCCAACAAAGCGTACCAACTTACCAACATAATTTTATCCAACAAAGCTTACCAACTTACCAACATAATTTTATACAACAAAGCTTACCAAATTACCAACATAATTTTATCCAACAAAGCTTACCAACTTACCAACATAATTTTATCCAACAAAGCTTACCAACTTAACAATATAATTTTCTCCAACAAAGCTTATCAACTTAACAATATAATTTTCTCCAACAAAGCTTATCAACTTAACAATATAATTTTCTCCAACAAAGCTTATCAACTTAACAATATAATTTTCTCCAACAAAGCTTACCAACTTACCAACATAATTTTATCCAACAAAGCTTACCAACTTAACAATATAATTTTATCCAACAAAGCTTATCAACTTAACAACATAAGTTTATCTATTCATAATTCTAGCTGAACATGCATTAACATTCAATGGACATTGAAGAATACGATCCGGGCAAGAAAAATGTCATTGTTCGCCATGAGATGACTAGATTTGGCCTTGCGTTACTTTGTGGCACTTTCGCCTTTTGATAGTGTGCATGGCATTTCTCGTATCTGACATTTCTTGGCGTGATGGATTGCTACTTTTGACCTTTACCTCATGACTGTTTGAAGATTTCAAGCAGCAAAGATTCATAACCGTGTAAGGGTGCCTTTCTTAGGCCCAGGATCTTGTACTTCATCAGTCTACGGGTAAAACGAAATTTAGATCATAGATCGATGACACTACGCCTAATTTTGTTTCACAACAGGGATATTAAAAACGTTTATTTTTTTTCTTCACATTTTGCTTTCATGACTGTGTGCCTTTAGAATTCACCCAACATTATCTATTTAAATGTATGTTCATGGGTTTTGGGGTATAAATCATATCAGTACCATCCATGATAAAATTATCTATATACGAAAAATCATGCATTACTAGCAAACCAAGTTAATGGTGCATTATGAAGATTCGAGCAAAGCGTTTACGCTTTTTAGATATAGGAGCCAGGGTTGCCGAAAGTATCACTTACTATACAGATGACCAGAGTTTTCTCTCAGCGTGTGTCCATTGAGTTTGCTTAGCTGGTTTCTAAGTGGGGAATCACACAGTATAGGAGTCTCACTACAGGTATATTTCATAAAGCCCAAGCTCACTTTTCTCGCAACACTTCCCGCTAAAGGAACACTTTCATCTCATTAACATAATTTATTTTTATGGAGTTGGAATCTCAGTGTCTCGTGCTTGAGTGACAGAACATTTACGGTGTGGTATCTCTCCGCGGTTTCCAAAGTACAGGGAGAAATGTCAGTAGGATCGTGTATAGAGAGATTGTTAGGATAAAAAAGTCACGGAAAATGTGTCCGACCAATCAGTTGCTCATTTTATAACCAAATTTAGGCTCTTCAGTGTTTTCTTTCTTCACCAATCTACTCATATACATAAATATCTATACCACCTGTGAAACGTTTCTGTACCAATGAAATACAGTGTACAACATTCCTGTTTTCTTCTTTTAAATAAATAAAATCTCTGTGATTGGACAAATAATGATGCTAAAAAGATCAAGAGATTACAATTTACATTGCTCGCGAATCTCAAAAATATGTCTGATAACTTTTCAAGTCCCATAAGAAGAATTTCTGATATCTCGTGTTTAAGTCCTGAGTCGTTTTATTTCTGTTATTGACATGTTCCCAAAGCAAACTGAAATCCGATGGCGTAGATCTAGAGGCAAAAATGGGACACTTATCTCCTTTTTCTTTGTAGCAATCTTTCGCATCCATGCCCAAATCGTCGATACCTCTCTGTCTGCCTAAATCATAGGCTTCTACCCCGCCAGCCAGGTAGGGAAGAATTCCGAAAAGATAGAAATTTTCCCTGAAAAGACCTGGAACATGATGAGAAGCTGCCAGTAGACTAGGAATCACGCGTCGAGTCATCAATACACCAAAAGCCTTGCAGTGTGGTAAAGATATATTTTTTGAGAAGAGTGATTTGAAATGGTCGCGATGAAGGTTTGCCAAGGACATGGAGCCCTCAGAATGAAAGACACAAAACATTGCACATTTGCCTACAATTGTTTCAGCAGTTGGTAACAACCCATGGAGAAGTTTGTATGTATCAACGAATACGTCATCGTTCATTCTAAAGACAAAGGGCGTTCGGCGACAGTGCTGCATCGCCCAACGTATACCCATCAAATCTTTCAGAGTGTCATTTTCTGTGGAATCCATGAAGTCTCCTTGCACCAAATCTCCATGTTCTCTCTGTTCATATTCCAGCATTTTCTGAGTATTTGGAATCGCAGTTTTACCCGTGAGAAAAACCCCCACAACCGTAAAAGGTTTATTCTTTGGCGAGTTCAAAATTGCTTCTCTAATGCGTTTTCTGTTCTCCCAGGCGCCTGGAGAACTATTCACAAGGAAAAGAATATCTGCTCTTTGTGACTCTTTACATAGGTCAGGACAGTTCAGACGATAATGCCGGAACGATTTCTCATCACGCAGACCTCTTCGACTTCCTGCATCAAATAACGTTTTCACACTTCTGACTCGTTCTAAAAATCCCTCTGAGAAGAGAGGTTCGGATGCCACATCCACCAAATCCAGGTCATTGTCATCTGCCATCTGATTCTGTAAACTGGCCGGGTCAGACTCCATATCCCCCTCGACGTCAAGATCAGTGATGCTGAGGTTGATTTGTTTGTTCAAGTCAGAGTCTTTCTCCAGCTGAACGAAACTTTTCTCCCTGTTGCTGCTTAGCTTATCACCTTTGGAAAGATCACCAACAGCTTGGTCTCCTTCCTCATTACGAGATTCAGAGTGAGTATCGTTTACTGCTACGGTCTGCTGAGACTGGTCAGATTTTTGTGGCTCAACCTGAAAAACCTGATCTCTCTCGAACATCACAGCCAGTAGTTGTTTCTCCAACTTCAGAGAGTCGGTGTCACCTTTGAAAGTTGCCTGTTTAAATTTTGGTCGCCTATTCAGCAGCTTATTCTCGTCTGGTCGCATAACTTCGGCAGCCTTTTTCTTTAGATTATTCCTTGTTTCATCAGCAGCATTCACTGGCACCTCCATAAAATCGTCCCCATTATACTCTAAATATTGCAAATCCCTAACTGAACTTCTTGATACTCCTTCATTTTGATCAAAAGAAACGAGAGTTCCTGCCGGATAAAAATCGAGACATCCTCGCTCAACATCGCGCTTGATAATTCCAACCCGAAGAAAGTAATGCTCTCTAAGATCGTGGTGTACGGAACTAAATACGTGTCCTGATGATATGACAGAGTCCAGCCTCAAGCGTTTCCCAGCGGGATCGACAGTCTCTACACAGATTGGTAAATCTAACATCCAGCGATTCCCATTGCCTGGGCCGTCCTCCGCTACATTTGATGGCCGGATCTGCAGCATAAGAAGCTGCCAGAGGCTAATGGCGACAAAAAATTGAAACAAAGTTGTTGGAATGTTGCGGAGCATAGATTTCAAGGGGGTGTTCCAAAAATGCTTCATTACTGTGTATCCAAGGAAGAAACATACAACAAGCAGACAGGTAGGTATAAATAATCTAGGTATGAGCACTTATAGGCACAAGTTAACTTAACACCGCCATTTCAGTTCCTTAGATGCTGAAACATTCCTGGTGTACAAATTCAATCGTTCAATAAAACTGACTACAATTATTGTATCTCCGGTTATCTCCCAGTTACAAACAAGGATTAGTTCCCTTCCACGCTGAAAGGTCAAGGGCGTTATCTCCTTTGGTGTTTCAGTTTGATTGGTCTTGTACCAAACAGCTGACAGACCTCATGTCCTGTGTTTGTGATGGTCATGGTAGTCACTGTCACAGACAGATGGGAACGGTCACTTCGACAATCGTATAAATAGTGGTCACATTTTCACGGATGAGCAGCGGTCACTTTACGGATGGTTGAGTAGGGCCATTTCAGTAATGTATTGACTGTGGTTAATTCATGTACGGATACGCAGAGGTCACTTTAGTGATGACTGAGTAATGATCAATTCAGTGATGACTTCATGGACGGATACGTAATGGTCACTTTAGCAATGTCTGAGTGGTGTCGTCTCTGTAATAGGATGGCGATAGTGATTGTAACGACGGGCAGTAGTCTTAGTGGTCAGTGAGATGAAGTCACACAGATAATTATTGTTTATCCTTAAGACGTGTAGACACCGGTCACATTAGTGATGGTGGGTAATGGTCAGTTCCCATGATGGATGAATGTATCCTGTTCTAACTCCCATGCCGCAGTTAGATGGTCCCTGAAATATCCTGGTCGTAGATCAGTCGTGTTCTGGTAGTGATAGGATCTGATCTAATCGGCCTTTATGGAGAATTCCCTGCCAAAGAATTGTTCAAGTAATCCACGTTGTCCAGAATGTTATCTGAAATGTACGACAATTCTCAAATATAGTCCCCTTTAGCAGGAAACAATAACAACAACAACAGCAACAACAACAACAACAACGACAGCAGCAGCAGCAACAACAACAACAAAACATCAACCAACACGTAGTTTATTAACTGCCCAGTTATAACCACTGACAGCCAGGAAGCCTTTTTTGTTTGCTTGTTTTTGAGATACGTCCATATTCAAAATGTCTTGAATGAATACAACCTGGCGATCCACATTAAATTTTACAAAAACCCTTTCGTGGCAACCTCAAAACAGATGAAAGGATAATGTTAAGTCAAAAAGGAACGTTTCCCGGGAAAATATCCATGACCTGCTGCCTTTTTACAGATTCTGTGGGCCATAGTGCGCTATAATATGCTTGGCAAAGGAATTGCACTATTGCACTAAACTGAACGTGTGTCAAATGCAGTCTTGTTCCATATCCCGCGCATTAGTGTACCACGCATTCCTGTTTTGGTTGAACAAGTACACCAGATGGAAAAGATCTACTTATGAAATGCAATCAAACATTAAAATTATTTGTTCAATGTTAATAAATGTGGGAAAAAAGAGAACAAAACTTGTATGGTGCCTAGAAACAAATGATATAATATGAACTTTAACGAAATGCCGTGTAATGACCGTCTACTTTCCCGTTCGATCGGTCCGCCTTCCCATTCGATTGTTCCAATTTCTGTCTCAGACTACCTGTTTTTCTTGTCTTTGTATGCACAGGTGGTGGCCATTTCATTGAACTAACCAAAGACCTTTATTTCAGGGTAACTAGTTTAGATCATTGTTGTTACATGTATTATCTTTAGATCATCGTAATTATAGCTGTCCATCTTTTCAGCCACGTGTCTTGCTTTCGAAATTAATTAACTGATCTACTCCAAACTGTTTTAGACTGTTTCACTAACGTACATTAAGCCCCCATCCCACGTGTCCCAATAAAGTTTATTTCATTTATAATTGTAAAGCACTAGGTTCTACTGGTGTGTTGCAGTCTCACACAAGCCGAAACATCCCAAGATTGCAACCGCATTTGCAGAACCGTTGCCTGCATCTGCGCTTTGTGACATGAACTAGATCTAAACAATGTCAAAATTGGGCAAAAAGAAAAACATTTATGAAGCGAAACCCTGCGTGAGAAGTCTGTAGAGAAGCTCGAAGTCTTCCATGCATTTGGCAGACGGACGTGCTTTTGTGCTGCTAACGAAGCAAGGACTCGCAGCTAAGTAACATTATATCCTGTTTCGCTTCGATTCCGTATATTTCCTGTTGAAATCTTTTATTGTTCGATTTTTTTTCACTTGAAATTTGGCGTATTTTCAGGCTTTTCTTTAGTTTGCTTTGTATCGTTTGGGTTTTATTTCTCATGCAGGGATTCGCTACATGCAACTTTTCTTTTTGCCCAATTTTGACATTGCTTATAGCCCTGCTGCGGCCCCACAGTTTTTCTGTTGTTTTTATGATAGTTCGTCCAGATCTGTACAATACATTCCAAAAGAATGAGGTACGGAGGAAAACTTCAGTTCCACCACTTTTTAGTACCTCTGGGTCGAATAGTTTCTCATTAAAAAAAAAAGAAGCTTTTAGACAAGCAAGCAAACAGATAAAGACTAAGGTTACTTGGTCCCCTCGATGATGCCGTGGTGTCAGATTAAACCCTGAAGACAAAGTTTCAGACTCCTTTAGTCAGCGGGTGGCGCCCTCTGACGAACAAAGCGTCCGACTGATAACGACAAATTACAGATATGATGAAATAACCGGCGTTGTCTGGAATAAACCTGCTAACCACCCATGCCCGTCTGTCTGTCTGTCTGTCTGTCTCTCCTGTCTCTTTCTCTTTGTCTTTAGTTGTTAAGACAGATCAGTTTGAATGAAATAAATAAATGAATAAATAAATAAATAAATAAATAAATAATTTATACATACACCCTGATGAAAATGAAACACTGCCATCTTAACATCCTGTAGCATTTACCCACTTTACTCGACAATTCGGGGCTATTTACATGATATCAAAGATGAAACAGGACCAGTTTTCCAGAAAACGCAATAAAAGTTAATAATGCGCCAAATCTGACGCTTGTCAAAATAATGAAGTTTTGTTTGGCCCATGCCAATGCCTCACGCATGCTTTTCCGTTTCGAACTGCAAAAGTGCCTGACTTGATATTTCGGTGTACGTTTTATGGAGGTGGACAAATTAAATTGTCTTTAAATGCGCCACACTTGGAGATTTCGGCATGGAAAACGCCGAACTTGTCACTGGAGATAATGCACCCAAGAGCACGACGCAGACTAGATTTAGATCTGGTGGCAAGAAGGTGCACCGGTTTAACATTATTGGGGTCTCCTCAAAATAAAATGATTGCGAATGAAACGGGCGTAGCATTTTGTTGCAAATTCACGGCATATAAGAGGTTCAAATATGTGGAATTTTCCCATAATATTGAGGCGTATTTGCCATATTGTTCTGTGCGACATTTTACCGATTTTGAGGTTTTGTCATGAAAGCGGTTCTCCCACGCTTAATTTTTTTCGGTATAGGTGTCATTCCAATCGGTTAAAAACTTTTGGAGATATGTGTTTGTGATGCAATGTTGTATGAGTAAAGGCAATGATTTTACACAACTCCTCAAACTTTTAATCCTCATTTTCCCGAAAAGGTAAAAAATGCACATGCCACAATATGGAAAATACCTGACGATACGCAGTCTTTGATTCCAGATCTCGGGTGTCTCACTGTACCACGTACTAATTTCTTGGCAGGAAAATTTCACGAAATTTAACACTTATCCAAAACAGTCTTCTAGCTCGGCACCGCGAGAGCATTTATAAAATATGCTATAGAGAAAGGGCACTTTGTTAAACACGCTTGAAATGCAGCCATTTTAACACTTCTCAAAAACCTCTACACTGATAGTTTAATACGTTTTTTAAAAAGTTTAAAATGCTCTCTTTCAAAAAATGTTTTGACAAACAAAAATTAAAAAATCACGACAACAAACAAACATGCTGATCTACTCTTTATTTACCCCATCTAGTGTCAAGTTACCCCTCGTCTCTCCCCTGGTGGATCAAGTTTTAGCGTTTCCAGTTCAGTGGTTCGCCCGTCTGTTATATGTAAGAATCAGATAAACAGATCCCGACAAATTAATCATAGGATAATCGAATGAAGCCGCAGGTGAGATTAGGGAACACTTTTGAAAGTCTGATTTAAAGGCGATGTTTCTCTGGGCGAGGTGTGGTAGGCTTAGATGCTGCATGTCAAATACATGTAATATAAAACGAATCAGACTTGCTCTTTCTCCAATAGCCTAACTTTTCACACCCTGCAGAAAGAACTTGGGGTTCGGATGTGGGTGGATGTGGAGTGTGGAAAATTCTCCCGATTCCAGTGAAAGACCAATTCGATCACAAACATCAACTGACAGCTGGTTCAGACGGCATCATTTGTGTCTTGAAAACCTCATCAGATCCAAGAACAGGGTATTTTGCCCGAAATTTGGGAATTTGAATAGGCAAGTAAATTAAAAAGTAATAAAAATAAACACATAAGTAAAATAAATAAATAAATAAATAAATAGATAAATAAATAAATAAATAAATCTTATTTCATCTTATTATTATTAAAAATAAACATAGTGACGGAAGTGATTCACTGTGATGCAATTTTGAGCAATTTTTTGGCCCAATGCTACAGCCTAGATAACAGGTTTAAAAATTATAAAATTAATTTTCACCAGTGTCAACTAAGCTAACCCAATCGCTTTTGTATCGACTTACTGCATTTAATTTTATTCACGTTTCACGCAATTATTAAAATAAGATGTAAAACTGTAAAATACAATAAAAACTGTAAAATAATTATAATAATATCTTTTTGTATGCTACGGTATTTGATAAGCATACGCATGGGGAGACTGTATTTGATAAGCGTTCGGTTCGATGCGTGTAATTTCCCGGCCCAGAAATGAGTGTGCATTTGAGATGAACAAAATTGGCAAAAAGAAAACAAATTTATGTAGTAAAGCTTGGCGTAAGAAATAATATCCAACCGATACAATGAACAGCAAAGAAAAAAGGAAGACAGAAAACGCCAATATTTCGGCAAAAACTTTCTTCAGGGAAAAAAAAACACCCCAGAAAAAAAAGGAACATTGAACAGATAAAACAATCAAACAGTAAAAGATTAGAATATGAAATATACGGAATATCTATAAAATATCAAGTGAATGCGTCATCTGATCTGCAAGTCCTGGCTTCAGACTCTGCGGTAATACAAGCCGGGAATGGCAGATCAGTAGACGCATTTATTTAATATTCTATTAATATTCCATATATTTCATATTCCAATTTTTTTTATTGTTTGATTGCTTTATCTGTTCAATTTTCCTTTTTTTTTCTTTCCTTTTTTCCCTGAAGAAAGTTTTTGCCGAAATATTGGCATTTTCTGTCTTCCCTGTTTCTTTGCGATTCATTGTATCGCTTGGATATTATTTCTTACGTGAGGCTTTGCTGCTTACAACGTTTTCTTTTAGCCAATTTTTGACTTTGCTTTAAGCCTTTCTGCGACTCCACATAATTTTCTGTGGTTTTTATAATATTTAGTGCATTTGAGTTGTGTATCAAGACTGCAGATAATAGTGGGAAACTTCCTAGATCAGAGAGGGGAGGGGTGGAAGCAAAGTTTATCCCGGTGTAGCAGGCCAGATTATACCCCCGCCAGACTTTACCCGGGGTTAAACTGGCCTAGCCCAGAATATCCCCCGGGGTATATTCTGGGCTAGGCCAGTTTATACCCCGGGGTTTACTTTGGGCTAGGCCAGACTATACCCCCCCCCCCCCCAGTCCAGATTATACCCCCTACTTTTTTTTTAAAACAAGTCAAGACCGTAGTTTATTTCAACTTTAGTTTGAATTGTCCATTATCACTGTCATCAGATATCATATTGAAGCATACATTTTTGACTCTTGTAAATTATGATACATTTAAAAGGACATAAACATGCTTAAAAAGCATTGATTTACAAAAGGTGAAAATCCATTGAAACTGATATGATTAAACTTCAACACTAATTTTACTTGTGTCCGTTGGTATTATTATTGTTCTGGTTTTTTTAATAATTAGTTGACCATGGGTTAAACATGTATTGTATTTTTTTTGTTTGGCACCACTAACATATACTTAGTGGCAAGGTATGAACTAATTATAAGACTCATAAGTGTAAAGTTATCTGAATCTTATTATAATTTTTGAAAATAAGAAATGTGCTTGATATGTCGGAACAATTAGATCTACATACAAAGTTACACTGATGCAGAGAGAAAGGCCAGAAAAGAATACATAGAGAAAAAAACAACAACAACATTTTAACAGCTGAACTGGCAGATGGTGCAATTCCATCATCCAGCAGACATTAAATACTTCACACAAAACTAAATACATACTAAAATTGTTTCACATAATGAATTTAACCTGTCCAGATCCACTTGAAACGTAACAGAAAGCTAACCAGTAATATACAATAATAACAATAAGAACACCAAATCATCTTATTTACTCTTGAAAATAAAGAGAATATAATCAATATCAGAATCACCATCATCTTGGAATAATACAAAGATAAGAGGGAATATAAAAATGACCTACACATCATTCTAGAATCTATAAGCAGCAATAATATATGTAATATATGTGTGCAAGTACATGTAAAAAATAATGTGCTAAATCTTTTCAACTATTCAAGTAGAACTGGACTGAAAGCTTTAGCGAAGTAGCTTTGATAGTCATGTAAAATGACAGATTAAATCCACTGAGACAACAGTGCATTGCAGAAAGTAATTATAGTATGTTATGGCAAAAATTCGATGGATCATGTTGCATGAACATGTCTTGTTAGTAAATTCTTTGATAGCGTATTTGTAGAAATGTATACATTTTATGTAGCTCATGGTTTAAGGCACTGGATTAGTGTCACTCACGTTCGTTGGCATGTTGTAGTTGTTTTTGTAGTTGATTGCCATTGAGTAAAATTTGCACGGTACTGTTTGTTTGGCACTGACATACACATCCCAATGGATGAAATAATTAACGGACTCATAAAAATGAAGTCATTTTAAATATTTTTTTGTGTACAAATACACAGTTGTTAAATCCCTTGGCAAGGGACGTGTTAAGCTTAGGAAGGTAAAGGCGGACAAGGTCTTTTCTTTTTTTATTTTTATTTCATTTCACTCGCGAGTGATATTCCCTTACTCACTATAAGTTATAACACACAAGTTCAGTCTTTCAAATACATTGCAAACTAATCCAGTGTCTTAAACCGTAATGTACATGAAATGTATATCTTTCTACAAATAACCTATCAAAGAATGATACTCACTGACAAGAAATACTGTTAATGTAACATGATCCATCGAATTTTGCCTCAACATGCTATAGATCTAATTACCTTTTATAATGCACTACTTTTGTCTCAGTGGACCTACTCTGTCGGCCTACACAACTGTCAAGGCTATTTAGTATTTCACTAAAGCTTTCTGACCAGTTCTACTTGAATATTTGAAAAGATTTAACACGTTTTTTATATATAGTTGATACACATACATTGCTGCTTATAAATTCTAGAATGATTTGTAGGCATACGCTGCCATTTTTACACTCCCTCTCATATCTTTGCAATTTCCAAGATGATGATGATGATTCTGATATTGATATTTCTCTATATTTTCAAGAGTAAATAACATGATTTCGTGTTCTTATTGTTATCATTATTACTGGTTAGCATTCTGTAACGCTTCAAGTGGATCTGGACAGGTGGAGTTCATCAGTCGCAAACATTAAGTGCCTATTTAGTTTTATATCTGCTGGATGATGGAATTGCACTATCTGTCAGTTGGATTATCATTATTATTTTTTTCTGTGTGTTCTTTTCTGGCCTTTTCTCCCTACATCATTGTAACAAAAAATACAATGCATGTTTTACTCATGGCCAACTAACTATCAAAATAATAATAATAATAATAATAATATCATCAACACTCACGAGTGAAATTAATGCTGAAGTCTAATCATGTCAGTTTGAATGGATACTCAACTCTTTTGTATATCAATGCATTTTAAGGCATGTTTGTTCCTTCTAAAATGTATCATGATTTACAGGAGTCGAGAATGTAGGCCTATGTATGTACACCAAAGTAAACTAAGGCTGAAATAAACTGTTATTATTATTTTCTCTAAATTGCCTTATGACTTGTTGGTGTCAAGAATGTGTTCATGTATGTCTTAATATGATATCTGATGACAGTGATGAAGAACAGGCTGAAATAAACTGTGGTCTTGACTTGTTTTTAAAGAAAAAGCAGGGGGTATAATCTGGACTGGGGGGGTATAGTCTGGCCTAGCCCAAAGTAACCCCGGGGTATAAACTGGCCTAGCCCAGAATATACCCCGGGGGATCGGGGTATATTCTGGGCTAGGCCAGTTTAACCCCGGGTATATTCTGGGCGGGGGGTATATTTTGGCCTGTTACACCGGGTCATGCCACCGCCGGGGACCTCATCTGGTTATTAAAAAAACAACACAAAAACAACAAAAACGCGGGATTATTTCATTTGCGGTGCAGTTTCGCTCCTTTCTTTGCTCAAAGCTACAGCCCAAATAACAGTTTAAAAATTCATTTAAAAAAGTTCTGAAGTGTCAGCTAATCTAACCCAATAGCTTTTGTATCGAAGAATTGTATGTTTTCAAGTTTCAGTTTCAGGCACTTGTTTTAAAAAGTTTTAAAAGTGTAAAATACAATGCTCCCTTTGATAAGCTCACTGCATGGGAGACTGTTTTTGACAAGCGTTCAGTTTGGTGCGTCTTGCCTTGCTGGCGAGCACGACAGTGGATTATTAAGGAGAAACATTCTAGATCAGAGACAGAGACAGAAAGAAATAAAGAAAAGAAGAGAGAGAGAAAGAAGAAAAGAGAAGAAAGAAAGAGAGAGAGAGAGAGACAGACAGACAGACAGACAGAGAGAGAGAGAGAGACAGACAGACAGAGAGAGAGAGAGAGACAGAGAGAGAGAGAGAGAGGGCGGGGTACAGTTTTATGCCGGGTAATGTCGGGTACCTCATCTAGTAAATGAGTAAAAAAAATCATATTAAATAAATAAATAAGCAAAAAGAAAAAAAAACAAAAAAACCCCACACAAATAAATACATAAACTGTGACTTTTGTTTCTAATTTTTTAATTTAATTAATTAATTTATTCATTTTTTATTTTTATTTTTTACCTGAGATCACAATTGAATCGAAGCGACGCCTTGATGTGCAATAATCCGACAGTTGAATCTATTGTCACTTTTGCTTATAGCAGACTCACAGATTACACGTTCATGATGTACTCAAACACTAGCAATCACCTGGCTGACTTTTAAACTTTCCTTTGCTAACGAATGTCACATGCTTACTGCAATTTGATATTCCATACTAAAGTTGGTCGATAATCTTTTTGCACTCGACATGGACAGGCCGTTGCCCGCGAATGTCATGATGAGCTCTTTGCACTTTTATATATCTTACTAAAGTTTGTCAGCAGCTGATTTGCATTTGACAGTCATGGACACCGTGTATCAATGAAAAACCCATGAACTGGAACATAACCTGCCGTAGCTTGCTACCGAGTCTTAACTTTGTAGTTTCAATAGTTCACCAGCTGTCCTCTGTATGACGGCCCCAGTTGCCCAGTGCTGTCTGCAGGCATACAAATCGCTATAGTGAGATTTACGATGAACAACTCCAATTCTACCTCGATGTTATTACTCTTTAAAAAAGAAAAAAAAAAGTTTATGAAAATCATTCATGCATTTGAAAGTGTTCCGTTACGTACTGAGCGGGTGACGCAGAATTTCTTGCACTGGAAATGTTCTCTATGAATAGCTTCAGTTCACTCAAAGCAACTTGTCAGTGTAAACGGTTATTCTACCGAAACATCACAAGAATACAAAAAACAGAGATAAGTACCAGTCATGCAAGACCATCCCCACTTCAAGTAATGGAAACATTTTTGAAATTAATTCATTTTCTTTCTCCATCCATGACGACAGTTCTTGACAAAAATAAATGCATTTGTCCGTGTGCTATGAACGGTAGGCCCTTTGACAGAGGATTGCACCTACAGTTTTGGGACCCTGAAGCTTGAATTGCTATGGGGCCTCTTCGCAACTATCAAAAATAGCAACATCAAAATTTACTCATTAAACAAAATTCTTCACGGCCCCTCCCGAATTAGGGGCCGGGAAGCTAAAGCTTTATTAGTTTCACAGTACATAGGGGCCTACGCCACTGATAGTAACTGCATTGCGCCTACGATTTCATGATCACAGATGATCTCATTTCATGAAAATGTAAAGATCAATTTTCATGCAAGCTGTAACCTTCATCTAGATCTAGTCCATTAAAAGTGACTCCGTACCCAGCAGACGACATGTATTTGCGTCCCTTTCAAACAATCGGATCCGACAACCTCGCATTCAGAAAAGGCAACTAAAGCTAAAACCTTACCTCAAGCATAGAAATGCGCTGTCGCTTCACAACTTAGTGGTCTTGTCCACAGCAGCCGCTCCGCTCCGCTATTTTCACGGAAAATGACATATGAAAAAGTAAAACACTCTTTGCCTCTGTGTACTAGTCCACAGCATCCGTTCCGCTCCGCTCCTCACCGCTATTGAGGCAAAGAGAGTTTTTCATCATTTTCCCGTAAAAATAGCGGAGCGGATGCTGTGGACAAGAATGGTGTTCTGTTCACTCTTGCGTTGTTTTGTTGTGTACCACACTTAATGTGTATCGAGATAAAGGAAAGAGCTTTTTAAAAAAATAATTTATCTTTTCCCGACGACTTCCTGGTGCACATAATTATAAGATTTATCTGAAGCATGTCGTCATATTTTATATCAGTATCATATATTTATAACACAGTGAGAAACACCATATAAACTAAAATTCCACTAGGCCAGGTGTTGAAGCTATCGCATGTATATCAAATTATTATATTTTTGTCAGCATGAGTGACTGGTTTCAATTCAAGCTTGCTATCTCTGGGAGCTTTAAGCTAAATAAAGTTTTAACGAAGACCTAATTGTTTCTGCGTGATAAAAATAACAGCAGGGCTGAGTATGAATGAAAATGTTAGACAATAAATGACAATTGTGACTTTTTTAAACTGCTTATAGCGAGCTTGAAATAGAATACTCAATTTGGGTCCAACGGCGTCTACCGAGCTATAATATGGACGGGGGGAGGGGGGGGGGAGGGCGAGGATTGCATGCTACAAAGGCCCGGGTAAGAAACAATTAGGAAACGTTGGAATGAAAAAGTACAAACAACAACATACGCTCTCGGTGTACGTGGGCCTTCTTCAGGCAAACAACAACAGCAAACAAACTCTTAACCTGTCCACAGTCCCTTTACCACGAAGAAGGCCCCGCCATGTCCTTCTTGGCGCGGCATTCTTTGTTGGATCGAATTTAAAAATCGTTTGGTGGACCTGCAGGTGAAAATTAATCATCATATTGTACAGCTGCTGTTATCTTTAGATTTAGATTAAAACGTTCAAAGAAAATATCGGTGCTCTTGGGTGTAATGTTACGTCACGAAAATAAAATATCTCAGATGCAGTTTTTGCAGGGAAGAAAAGGGCGGAGGCCTACTATGAGATGCCGAAGGACCATCTCCTTAAATCTTTGATTTAGAACTCTTCCGAGATGAAAAAAGGAGCGATCTGCCCAAAAAAGATGAAAAAAAAGAATATTTTCTTAATGAAACATAAATACTGTTTACCACATGAATTTCTCTGAATCTTCCTTGCTTGTCTTGCGCCACAAACGAGCTGTGAATATCAGAAACCTAGGTCTCTCTTTCAGGTTATATAATTTTACCAAACTGAATTCCCCATGTATACCATCCATTTATCCATCCATCCACCCACCCGTCCGTTCATCTATCCATCCATCCATCCATTCGTCCATCCATCCATTCATCCGTCCATTCGTCCATCCATCCATCTATCTACATCTTCTTGTATCTCTATAAATAGAAATCACATTTATCAATGCCTACACAACTACATGTAATATCAGAATAATGAACACGTCAGCATTAAAAAAAATTGTCACAAGCCCAAGAGCTCCTAAATAATAATAATAAATAAAGTACTGAATGAAAATACCATCAAACTCTCTTTACAGTATCTGTCAGTAGGTACTTACACTCAAAATGCTGTACTGTAAGCCCTGCTCTATTCAGTCACTGATAATAAAGTAAAAGCACCAAGAGACAGAGACAGGGTCTCAATGAGAGCAGCAGTGGATTGGATAGCTTAATAAGATGTTTGATTCGAGTACACCTCAGTGTGTATGAAGAAAGAGACATTGACTCACTCTCTGTGACTGATAAGCTTTATTAGTGCAGCAAAACCCAGACAGTGCCGTAAGGATGATTCACACTGCACTTTCCGTTTCCCATTCAGCGCATAATGAGACTACATGATATCGATGACTAATTAGCTAATAATAAGAACATAATTATTATCAGAGAACGGAACATAACAAAGCTGCTACGCCTTACTCAGGTCTGGTAGTCGGGGGGGGGGGGGCGGCACAGTCAAGGAATTATCGGCGCAGTTTTTCTGCAGTGCCTTGCTAATACTATGGCAATTGTGTCAAAGGGGCTTTCGCACTACAGTCTGCGGAATACCACAGCCAATCCGTGACACTATCCGATTCACTAAGTTCTTTAAATAACAGTTACATTTTCAAATATCATAAAACAAAGAAATAATAATAATAATAATAATAATAATAATAATAACAATGATAAAAAAGTTGGTGTATTTTTAAGCACATGCAATTGTAGGTGGGTTATTTATACGTTTCCACTTATAACGTCAACACAGTGTTGTAATTTGGTCATGTATGCATTCCTAATTAGAATGGTCTTAATGTCTGGCGAAGCGTGTATTACTATACAAAAAAATATTTACACCTGGGGTGTCTATAGCTCTACTCCTGTCATGCTTGGTATCATCAAGAACGAGCTTTATGCCTCCACATAGTCAACAGTCTGCACGTATCACTGCCCGCTAATGCGACAGCACTTTTGTTTAAGAAAAAAAAATGATGCTTTGAAAAAAGAAAAAAATTATGGGCCTTCCCTTCTATTGACGACATATGTAATTAGATATTTCCAGAAAACGGTCTTGAAAACACTTTCTTCTACGGTGTATGGAGCTCTGCATTACTGAGGTGTTGAGTGATGACAGTGCATTAATTTTACAGATTCTTCTCTCCTTCATGGCAACGACTTGCAAAACCAAGGAATCACCGGAGAGGAACTTCCGAGTGTTGGTGAACAAAAGTTGTAGGCCTACAGAAATTTGAGAAGGCCCACGATTCAAAGTTAATGAGTCTCAAAATCCAAGATCTTGACAGCGGAGGAATGGAAGCTGGGATGTGGGGGGGGGGGTGGGACGTAGAGGCACACGGGGATGGTCGTGGTGGAATTTTTCTTTTTTGTGGGGGGGGGGGGGATATGGGTAGATATTGGGGTGTGGCGATGACTCAGTGAGGATTTTAAAGGTCTCGTATGTGGAGATTCCAACAGAATAATGGGTACAGTTTCTGGAAATGGAGTTCTAAATTGTTACCGGACATTTGAAACTTCTGTGACATTGAAAATTACATTACGTTTTGAGGTTCTGGCGTTTCCAATTTTTTGTCGAAATAATTACGTCACCTCTCAAGTGAGAGCCCTTGCCTGGTAGTTATATTCGTCCAACATTTCCCAGTCGAAACCATATTAAGATTGGAGCATCATCCTAGTTATTCCCCTGATCCGACACCTTGCCATTTTCCCTCATTACCCGAAACTGAAAGAAATTAGTCCTTCTGAGTCACCGTTCTGAGGATACAGAGCAGATTCATGAGGCAAAGAGAGAAGGAGCCAGAACCTCGGACAAAGTCGATTTGGGCACACAGCAGATTCATGAGGCAAAGAGAGAAGGAACCAGAACCCTGGACAAAGTCGGTTTGGGCACAGAGCAGATTCATGAGGCAAAGGAAGGAGCCAGAACCTTGGACAAAATCGGTTTGGGCACAGAGCAGATTCATGAGGCAAAGGAAGAAGGAGCCAGAGCCTTGGACAAAATCGGTTTGGGCACAGAGCAGATTCATGAGACAAAGAGAGAAGGGGCCAGAACCTTGGACAAAGTCGGTTTGGGCACAGAGCAGATTCATGAGGCAAAGAGAGAAGGGGCCAGAACCAGAACCTTGGACAAAATCGGTTTGGGCATTGCTCTCGAGCGCTGGGTATGCCGAATGGAAACGTGTCTAGAGAAGTAGGGCTTGTTTGTGGAAGAAGTAATGTGCTGAAGCTGAATTTTATTTTCAGAGATAAAGTTTTTGTCTTTGTTTTTTTGCAGCACTTTGTTTGAGAGTTGTGCGGTAGAGAGAAAACCAGTTTTGAAACAGACCTGGTAGTATACTAGTAAGCTAACATCAAACATAACTGTATAGATCACTTAACAAACCATAATCATGTCAAGGTACTATCACATTTTATTCTCTGATATTGCACAAAACAACACCTAGCAAATATGAATGTAATTATATTATATAGAATGTATCAATAAAATCTCCTTTCAAACTCTTTTTCAAAATGATATTTTGATTTCCCATCAATATCAGTTTGTACCAGACACAATCCAGTCTTTGAACCAACTCATCCATCAACCTGCATACCTCATCCTCAATCATACTGACACAACCCCATTCTATTTCTTGCTCACCCCTAACATCTCAACAATATTTAAAACACTAAAAAAAAAAAAAAACAAGAATTGGTGGGGGTGTGATGCAGATGAAAGTAAAGTTGCAACTGCAAATAGCATTAATTCATTTTGTGACATATAAATGTGGCTACGCAAAATGTGAAATCTGGAAATGAAGATTCTCCCTTAAATTTGCTCCTCTTGCACAAGGAGGGCAAAGAGTTATAAATATATAATGGTTGAAAGCTAACAAGAAGCTTTTGTATATAGGGATATGAACTAACTTAACTATCAGTATCACTCAAACTGTTTCAAAGCCATTCATTTCACCTTGTTATTCACCAAACAATGTCCACGTTTAGGATAGCTCCATTTAAACTGTGCTGACAATGCAGTTCAGCTTTGCAAACTCAGTAACCATTTCTGTATATCACACTGGGCAGTGTACGGTACAATAGTAAAAAAAAAAAAAGGTCTAAAATACTGGACAATAATTCTTTACCCAGATCACTACATTTCTCCAGTTTTCTGGTGTCCATATGCTGTCACAACCATCTATCTCAGTCAGACTTCTAAGTTTCTATCTATCTATTTATAGTATAGACGATTTCCCTAAATCAGACTGGGATTACTTGGAAAAACCTTCACTGCAGGCCTTTGTCTTCTCTCAACACCTACACATATTCGATGTTACTGGGGTAAAAATAATTCAGGCAAAGTTTCTTCATGTTGTATTTCTGGAAAAATTTCTACATGAATTCATACAAAGCATTTGACTAGTGAGAATTTTAGCAACTACAGACAATTTGTTCATTTCCAATCCACGTTTAGGATAGCTCCATTTAAACTGTGCTGACAATGCAGTTCAGCTTTGCAAACTCAGTAACCATTTCTGTATATCACACTGGGCAGTGTACGGTACAATAGTAAAAAAAAAAAAAAGGTCTAAAATACTGGACAATAATTCTTTACCCAGATCACAACATTTCTCCAGTTTTCTGGTGTCCATATGCTGTCACAACCATCTATCTCAGTCAGACTTCTAAGTTTCTATCTATCTATTTATAGTATAGACGATTTCCCTAAATCAGACTGGGATTACTTGGAAAAACCTTCACTGCAGGCCTTTGTCTTCTCTCAACACCTACACATATTCGATGTTACTGGGGTAAAAATAATTCAGGCAAAGTTTCTTCATGTTGTATTTCTGGAAAAATTTCTACATGAATTCATACAAAGCATTTGACTAGTGAGAATTTTAGCAACTACAGACAATTTGTTCATTTCCAAAAAATGTTTCTAACTCCAATCCCCGCTGTCACAGTTTACCCTGCATCCAACGAACACACTTTACCACATAAGCTACAGCCATAGTTGTATGATACATTCACTCTAACTAAACGTCCATTTATATGTATAACTAAATTTCCACATTTTTCTCCAGCCATGATCACGAGTCACTCATGAGCACCTTAGAAAAATAAGGTAAAATAAGGAAAATAAGGTACTTAATAACAACTAATAAATTCACTCTCTTTGTGCAGTCATTTGTCCCAGCTGTTATGGCCATAGAGCCAAAATAAATAAACCTACTAAACAGGTATACATAACTAACCCAAAAAACTTCAGGCTGACTAATTATGAGCAAATTTTGTAATCTTGAAAACTGACATTATGTAATAACATAAATATGGTGTTACAAAACAAACATACGGTACACAAAATATCTAAAGTTCAACAATGTTACTCTGTCATCACAGAATCAATGGTATAAAGCTTGAGAATGTCAATACTAGCAAATGTTCTGATCTAGCTCGAAGCCACAGGACTGGGTGAAGCCAATTTGAGCCCAAAATTTTCATGTTGAAACACACCAGTAGTTGCTTTCCTTCCACTTGCTGTTTCTGGTTTGGCTAATTCTGTCAAAATGGCCAACTGGAAGGAGAAAAGAAATGTTATAACCAATTGATTTCAATTGCATTTTTGATGAAGCAACAATTTTTGATGATAACAAAGACCTCCAAATAAAGTGGCTACTCTCAGTGTTATAGAAGTGACATTTGAAAACAATGTAGCACACTGGTGCCAAAATTTTTCACCATTACAAAGAGTGACAGTCTTGACATATATTATCATACAAACTGTTATTGATGATGTTAACCTGGAAGTGGTGGAGGAAAATGATTCAGTCAATGAAGCAGATGTATCAGAGAGTGAAAATGGGGATGATAAAGACTCTGATGATGCAACTGTGGACAATGATAAGTAAATCTCTAGATCTGGTGGAACAATGTGAGCGGGTGACAAATTAAACTAACAGACAATCTCCCAGTGTTACTGACAAACTTAAATTTACAAAAACATGTAATCTTTATCCATTTTGCTTCAATTTTAGCACTATTTCATGACAGTTGAATCTGTTTCAGGTGAAAAAATGAACTTTTAATCTAATGTGTATGTCTGGAAATTGCTTGGGATCTCAAAATGGAATCTGGGGCAGGTTTTGGGATATAAGACAGTGAAGTAAGAAGCATCCATTAGATAGTAAAAGGTTAAGATGTATAAAATAAATGTCTGATGCGATAAAATTTAAATGGTGAACTGGTAGAGAATATGTACCACCTGAAAACGAAGCTGACTGATGAAAATAGTCATGAACATTGAAGTTTTCTAATCCACATCAGAGTCTATACAGGAAGCTGATT
Organism: Onchidella celtica; assembly: GCA_963931925.1. NCBI lineage: Eukaryota > Metazoa > Mollusca > Gastropoda > Systellommatophora > Onchidiidae > Onchidella > Onchidella celtica. The sequence goes on from OZ007571.1 coordinate 39,083,977, forward strand.
AATCAGAAGGAATCAAAGATATGCTTACCCTTGAACGAGTTTTCATCGATTTCCGAATACTTTCAAATGCTTGTAAGTGATGTGAATCCAGTATCAACTGATAATATAAAAGAAAATGCAGAAATTAACAACATAAAGTGGTAGATGAATCACAATATGACAAAAGTTATGATCAGTATACTCGCATTTTATTTTCACTTTCTGTCATAAAATACATGTTACAAATCTGCTTTGTGAGCTTGACAGATAAAAATATTATGAGTCACAAATGATGACAATCTTAAACACAATAAAAATATTTCCAAATAAGGTTATTCACTAACCAACTAAGATGAATCCACTGTACAGTATATTTTCACCGGAAAATTACTCATATGACTAACTTGTGTTCCAAAAATGCCTTCCATGGTATGTCTTTGTGAAATAGGTTTTGAAAATATTGTGTGACAACAAAAGCAAAATGTTATTATGTTATTAAGGTTCCGGGCCGTATTACTTCATGTGTATGTCTATTTCTGATTTATGATATGTTCGTGTAACAATATATGTAAGATGTGTGTATCATGTATGTACTCTTAAATGCTCTGTGAAAACAAACTTCCCTAAAGGGATGATAAGGTGAGTCTTGTCTTATCTTGTCTTATCTCAAAACTACAAGGACAGTATGAACTCATGAAAGGACCAATGTCATTATTCACAATACTGAATCTCACCTCTGCATTATCTGGCTTCTCCTTCCGACCAACTTTGGCTGCCTGGCTTGGGTTGGACAAAGAACGATGGAACCTGGTACTGGTGACATTCCGAGATCGTCTTGTATTGCTACACTGGTAACATACCCAGACCTCTTCTCCATCTAAAACATGTATGGAACCGACAGCCCGCAGGCAGGGTGTATGGTACGAATGGCCACACCTGGAAGACATATAACAACATTTGATGTACTATTCCTGGTTCCACATTGGTTACAGTTAAACTGCAAATGACTTTCTACATCTTCAGTCTGCACCTTTTTCAATATTGCTTTATAATAAATCACCTGGTATAAACTGAAAAACAACAACAAAAACAACAACAACAACACAAGAGAATAGATGCAATTTACCAAATCTATCAGTTTTACAAATACAGCTCGGTTACACATGGTAAAATACTGATTATACTCTGGTTGACTGTAATTAAAGTATTTCCTTTGGTCCTGTAACTTATGAACACTGCATCACTGCAAAATATACAAATTTATAAAAGCAATAGATGAGAAGGATGACTTTAGAAGTAAATTTATAAAGAAAAATATGGAATGGGAACTGACCGAAAGACTAGAATGGTATCAGTTGGTGCTGAATCCACAAACGTCTGGTTACATAGAGTACAGGAGTTTTCTCTGGGCACAAATCCTCTCATTGCTGTCTGGGTCAGACTCCGCAAGTGGACATGAAGATCATGGTACAGAAGGTTCTTACAGGTCTCCATCAGGGTCTAAAGTAACAAGACATTACACATAAGCATATTAGGTAAAGTGCCTTTAAATCGGTTTTCATGATGCAGAAATAAAATCAAAGAATATTTCGTTTAGTTTTAGGAATACGCAGTTAGCTTGTGCTGTTTTTGAAATACACAGTAAGATTTTGAAAGGCTGTAACTGTAACCAAGATTTTCTCTTGGGATTGAAATTTTGTGAAAAATGTACCATTTATTTATCAAAATGATACTAACAATGATGTATTAATATGAAGGCAGCCTTTTGACCACTAAGTTGCACATGTAGCACCCTGAACATTCCCTCATGAAACTCCTCAGGTTTTATAAAATTCAGTCACCAGGCTGCCTTTTACTCTTTCATTACAAATTAAAATATCATTACCGCTTCCCTGGTGTCAAGTGATGGTCTTTCTTGGCTGATTTATCTAACTAATATTAAAAAATATTAATGTGACATGAATTTAAATTTGGACTGTGTGTGGGTGGTTGGCATGACAATCATACAATGAATATTGATACAAAAATCATGGTGCTCTTTCATTTGACATCATTTCTTGACTACAATATTATGATACTATTATCATTCTTGTGATGGCGAAATGCTCTGTTCGTACCCTGACAAGGGTGAAAAATCTAAACTGCAGTTGTACTCAGCAAGTCAAGACACCGTAAATCGTAATCAAGGCACTGTAACTGGAAGAATATGTATGTCAACAAAGGACATAAAATTAGGAGATCCTTCCAATGAAGCAAAGAAATCACTAACTATACTTACAAATAAACTGAATATTATATTTCATTTACATCCTTTTAAAGGATTAATAAAAAACAAAAAAGCAATTCCTGAGCAATCTGACTTTCAGCATCACTGATGATATAAAAATCCAGGAGAACAGCCATTAAAGAGTGAAACCATACTTACTTCTTCATAATTGTAATTTTCTAACATTCCAATGATGAGCTCTTTCACTTCACCAAACTTTCCTGTGTTGTATGCTGGATCCTAAAAAATTAAGATAATAACTGCATGTGCATTTTCAATGCAAACTCATTTTCTGGCATTTGTCCTACTGTTTCTATGTGCTTGTAAATCAACAAAAATTAACACTACAAAAGAACTTAGATGTGTTAAAAAAAATAATCTGGCAATAACAGTTGTAAATTGCACTGCCATAGGTGTAAAAGCTCTTGAAATTCTACAAAGCTCCATCAGTATATATCAGACTTTGGTGAACATAAATTTCCTTCACGAAAGCCTTTCTGGTAATGTCTCAGAAACTGTCCAGACAATGTAATCAAAATCTGTGTTTTTTCACTTTTTTGTAATTCTTTTAAAATGCACCATAACTTAAGACAAAATATAACGAATAGAGAGTGGAGAAATTCGAACTTATATAGTTCTGAGTGATACTATACTTTATGGTCAACAGCTAATTCCAGTGCGCAGAGAAATATTCACCTTTACTGATAAAAACCATGCTAGACTTACTTGCATAATCTTTTGTAGAATGGCCGGTGGAGAAATGTATCCCATCATGCTGTTCAACACATGATGTGTCATTTCTTTGAAACCTAATAATAAAATAAGGACGACCCTGAAGTACAGCTACATTAGCACTGACTTCCAACAATACAAAGTGTTTACGAAACAAAACAAAAATCAATAGAATATTACTTAATGAATATTCTTCCACCATCAGTATTGCCATCTACATCCAAAAACACTCCATACCTTGCTATGCCAATGTCAGGTTAATGTATTTAATGCAATCTGACCATGCATGGAATAAACATGAATTCTGATATAATTTGCAAATTAATTTGTATGTAAAAAAAGATGAGATATAAAAAATAAATAAAAGATCAATGTAGTCTTGACTGTTCTGTTTGGTAATAGGATCTCTCTCCCTTAACACCTTCAGATACCATGAATTCAGCTGCAGTAAATCAATGAGTTTCATAAGCTTTTGTTGTGGACAGCAGAGACATAAAAATTTCATCCGTAGGGATTCCTGATTTCACTGTCTTTATTCTATGCTTGTTTCACATATGATACTACAGACACAAAAGAGAATGCACACTTGTTCCATTTTCCAAACATATTATCCTCAGACACTGAGCCTCCTAAGCCAATTAATTTTTATATTGCCTAATTTAGATGAGAAACTTGCATGGCAGAGCATGGAAAAGAACCCCAAAACAAAAAAGCAACTACGTACTGTCCATGACATCTTTTTCCACTGTGTTCTTGAGTTTTCTCTGAGGTGATACAATGGCTTCCAGCAAAGGAAACCACAAGGCCTGAAAGTAAAACAAAGACAAATTTTATAATATCTTTATTTCCTTCAGCACTTTTGACCTTGGCAAAGAACTCAGACAAGATCTTAGTTTCAGACCTATTCAGCTGTCCACAAGTACTGTTCAGCTCGTCTTGGGAAAATGTTCTTTTATGGTTTGCCTTTTTGCCTTATAAGCAAAACATATACTCTAAAGTCTGTTTTTTATAAGCAATGCTTTTCCACTTTCAGTAAATGCTTACCTACAAATGTGTTTTGAGCATCATTTCACTGTGGTACACAAAGAACCCAACTTCCTTTGATGATAAGACATGGTTAGATTAAAAGATACTGACTGAAGTAGCTTAAATATCCTAATGTGCTTGCATTTTCTAACACTGTTAAAATACAACTCAAATTTAGTTACTCATTTCCCTGAAATCAAACTAACAATGCATAACAAGGATTATTGCAATGGCTCAAAAATGACAACTAGGCAACCAGTGTCACTGACCTCTCTAGCAGCCTCGTCTATTTTGGCAGAGTTTCTCTGGCACAGCTGCACAATGATGTACAGACGAGTCTCAGCTTTGGAGAACAAGACTTGGGTTGCTGATGAGAATGCAACAGAAAAAATTTTCATACATTAAAAACCTCAGGATCAATGCATCTTCAAGAACTAATAAGAATTTTTTTCAAAACATGGATAATTTGAAATGATTTTTGACCATCTCTTGATGAACAAGTTTTGTTTTGTCCAAGGAATATCAATTCTAATAATGAAAGAAAATGGATTTCTGTTTAACGACAGTCAGAGAATTGATATTTATATGTAAAAACAGAAGTTTCATATAGTTTATCCCTCTTTCTCTCTCTCTCTCTATATATATAGGTAGAATGTGCATGACGTCACAGAATGTTTTTGCTTTGTTCTTCCGCCAAACAACATGGCGGGTGGATCGGCTGACGAGTGTAACTTCGAGATAAAAAAGGGGTTAAAATGCCTGCTGGTTGCATTGCAAGTTGACTGTTATGACAGGGGTGGAAAGGATGGATCCAAGATGGTCAAATTCCCTACCATCCATGTAAACAAGGGAAGAGAAGTGAAAGAATTGACCAAACGTCTCCCATGTGGGTATACACATGTCATTGTTTACTGTAGTGAACTTTTTTAAAATTCGCCGCCGATTGGTTTGCGACGCCTTAAGTGCTCACAGTGCAAATCAGCTAACCAATCAAAATCAATGTGACCATCGCCATGTTGAAGCTTGGGTCCGGACAGACAAGATGGTGGATATGCACATTCTACCTATATATATATATATATATATATCAAGGGTTGGCAAACTAGAATGTTTTATGTTCAAAACAGTCATATCAACAAATTGTAACTTCAATGAAAATTCAAATAATTGCAATAATTTCCATACGCTCACATGAATGGTTTTTATTGGGTTATAAAGTAAAATCACATACATTATGTTTTGGCTATCTACAGGCATTCAATAGCAATGAATAAACTGGACATAACACATTCAGCTTGATAAACCTCGATGTCTATATCATTATTTATATTTCTTTCAATGTTCTCAAAACAAAAAAAAAACCAGTATAATTTCCTTTTTTCATCAATGTAAAGAACACATTTTTTGATTGAATCTTCATAAATCAAATATTCATGTTTTATGTGACATGATGTGTTATATTATATAAACAGCATTTGTGGTGCCAGCAATGCCAAATACACTTTTTAAATAATCCAACGAATGTTTTTATGATATTTCAACGATTTAGAAGAATATAAGAAATCATCTTATCTCATCTGTTCAACTGATTCACCTGAAAACTGAACTGTTCTTGAACATAAAAGTTTATGATTTTCTTGTCTTCTCCATTTGGTTACAGTATGGCAGTTTCCACAGTATGTTCTATTCAGAACTTCCCTGTTTTTTTAATATTCAGTCAAATTTTTCACTAGATCAAACCTGAACATGTAATATATGGTTGGATTCGTCTTTCTGAAACAAACTCAGTTATGACAATTTTAGGATCAGCCAAGTCCCTGGTTACGCTATAAAACCGATTTTTTCATGATTATTCCCCTTGCGGAGGGTTAAAATTTCAGAGTGTAATTAGTTGAATTAAAGTGCCTAGAATGACATAATAAAAGTAAATGCAGCTAGATAAATTGAATTTTTTATTAGCTAATACCCACATCAAGTAGGCTATGTGTTCCTTTAATTATTCCTTCATAATTTCATCCCATTCCAACAAAAATGTCAAAACAGACACAATGAGTGATATATTGATAAAAAACAAACAAGTGTTCTCAGTTTCTATCCTTTAACATGTTTATTATTGTTTTCAAAACTGAATTATAATAGTGTAATAATAAATAGTAAAAAGATTAATAATGTCCCATGTCAAAAAAGAACTTGTCAAGGTATTCAGCATACTTTTAGGATCCTTTTCTTCTAACTGCTGGTACTAACAGGTGCTAGTGGAGATCATTGTATCTCAAGACTGCATGCAAATACAAAAATTTTATAAACTTTTTACTAAAACTCTGTAAAATTATTCATCAGCAACACATAATGCCATTATGCTTGTGTATAAAAATATATTATGAAAAATTATAACTTACTAGATCTGCCTATTCATAATTCCACAACAAGTCTTTCCCAAGGACTCAATGAGGGTCCAGACCTGGGTCTCAAACTGGAAATCACATTATCTTGAGTGACAACGTAACCCCTACTTAATGCAACACAGTCCCTGTTAAAATGTAGCACTGGTTAAATTTAAAACGATAGGCCTACATGATAAGTTGTGAATTTTCTCCCTCTCAGGCAGTTATATCTAAAAAGGTGATTTTAGATCACCGTCAGATTCATTAGAAAATAATGCAGTTTGCTGATCTAGATCTCTAGTAATCTAGTGTGGATCTGTGTGGATTCTAATCAAGAATCTCTGGATCAGAACATCTAGAAACTATATCTAGATATAGACTAGATCATCTGGATTAAATGTTTAGCTCCTAGATCTAATATTACTAAAATACTAAATTAGGCTTAGGCTTAAAATCTGTCAACATTTTTCACAATCTGAAGTGTCTGTCATCATTTTCTAACATTCAAAGAAAACCTGTCAGAAGCATCGGCCATTAAATCTAATGGATGTCTGTCAACATTTTAACAATCTGATCGAGACCAGATCTTAATCTGTCACTCTTTTCTACGATCTGAATTTACACCAAAATGCAAATTTTCTAATCGAGAGCTGCTATGTGAACACACTTCGAACGCAAATTGGTAGGGCCTAGGCTTCCATTTCTGCCCAGGCTTCAATTTTCAGACTGAAATTCGAAGTTAAAACCCAGATTTTCTGGAAATTGAATCTTTATTCAGATCGTTAGCAAAAGTGTCCGACAAAGTTTGGAAAGTGACAAAGGCACGATAAATTAAATTTCTTACCCTTAGAATATCCCAGAAGAAAGTATTTTCAAGGAAAAGTGTCCTCTTGAAAGCACGTCTTCCTTCTCAGCCGGTGTCTTTTTTTGTGACAAATTTTGTAGTTTTCATATCGTGAGAATCGCGTCGCAGACGAGATTTCACATAACGATCTGAATTTTGAAAACCCGAAAAAAGGCATTCAATCTTGCCCTAAAGCTACTGCAATTTTGGTATTCCTTTGAACGGGAGCGTGGAATATATTTTTGATTAAAAAAAAACATTCGAGAGATTTAAAACAACAGTTTATGTATGTGCAATTTTTAGCACAGAGCGTCCGACAGGCCATCATAAACTGGTCCCATTCAGAACGTCATTTCATGCCGACAAACAAGACAAAGGATGAAAATGTACGCGTTAGAGTCTTGGACAGCATGTCTAAATAGGTTTTATCAAAAATAAATAAATAAATTCCACACAAAACATGTAATTTAATTGGGCATTTTCAGTCGGGAACTTTCATCGGTCGTTTTTCTCACGATCAGAATGCATTTTTTGTATTGATAATTGATATTATTCCTGTAATAAAAGTCATGATATTGATTTTAGTGTTTCCTTATCGCCTTTCAATTCGAACTGAAGTCATAGGAGAGCATTTTTGCCTACATTTTTTTCATAACCCTAGTTAGAATTTCGGGACTGACTTTTGACCTAATTACCGTGGAAACTGCCATATGGTTTGAGTTCAAACTCTAATGCCCTTACCTGAAGTGTCTGTTGGTGCATCTTGTAAGTGTTGGCTTAAAGTCTTCAGATGGTTCTGTAGGTGCTGTTTACAGACATACAGAGTCAATTACATTTTCTATAATGTGACAATTAATCTATGTCTATTAGAGGTCTTACATATGTTAGGCCAAGCATATCTGGCGAAATTGAGCTTAAAGTGGAATTTTTATATCTCCTTGAAAAATCAATATAAAATATTTCTATGACCATTTTGAGCAAAACATTTTAAGTGAATGCAGAAAAATGGGTAATCTTTTATTTTAAAAGTAAATCTCAATTTCCATAGAGAATTTTGAGGTTTCTCGGGAATTTGATCTTTCACCTTAAGCCCGATTTCCCTATTCCATTCGAACGTGACAATTTCATCCCCTATAATGTGTGATGATTAGATCCTCAACTGCCATATCCTAGCTTTCAACGTACTGACACTCTTGTCTTTGAATAATTTCTGTAAATCAACTTTGTGAAAGGCCACCAATGTCCACACAAATCTGCAAGAATCTTTACATCTCAACAACAAACAACAATTCTGTCCTATTATTCATGATAAAATGATAAATTTGGTATGTGAAAACCTTCTCACTCTCTGTGAAGCCAACGTGACTTTACTTCTTACAAAACAACAAAATTTGCGAAACAGTATTTGACAAGACACAGAAATATGGGGCCAATTTCTGCGCAATGTAGAGCTTTGGCTGAAAGCAAGTAGCGCAACTAGAAAAAGTCAGAGCTAACAGCACTAACAAACTGGTCCCATATACCACATGTGCAATAGTTGTACCCAATTTGGATCTGCCAACTGTCTGCAAATGCTCTCAAGTGGTCAGTTACAGCTCGAGGGGTATTTGACGTATTGTTGCATGCAACACTTTGCCGATTTTGATGTTTTGTCATGAAAGTGGTTCTCTCACTCTTAATTTCATTACATACAAGTATCATTCCAATTGGTTAAAATTTTTTCAAGATATGTGTTTGTGATGTAATATTGTATGCGTTTTAGCCCCTTTGCAGACCAAACTTCAATCATCATTTTCTTGAAAAGGCAGAAATGCATATACAACAATATGGCAAATACCTGACAAGTTCTGGTCTTCATCAACAAAGATAGATGAATAACAACAGTCTTTTGGACATAATGCATAGCTGGTAATAAAACATACAGTACAATACAAAAAAACCATACCTCTAATAAAATTCTAAAGGCTCCCTGGATGTCTCCAGCTTTCTCAAGCAAATAGGCCGTGGCTTCCCAAGCTTTGTGTTTGCGAACAATCTGGTGTGAAAAATACATTTTTTTCTTCACCTCAAACAACATGAAACTCACAGAGCTTTGAATAATTTAGATTCCTTTCATTACTCAGAATATCGAACCTACACTTTATGCCAAATTCCTGGATCAATGCTATTTCCCTTGGCAGATTGGTAATTTGAGTAAATTTGAGAATTTCAGAAATAAAAAACTAACTTTCAACACAAAAACCTGAGACAGCATTGAACACAAGCTCAGGGTAATACTTTGTGTTGTTTTTCGAAGCTCTGTGGCTTATAATTCTACTGTTTGCTTGCAATAAAAACCATGAAAATCAAATTTTTTTCTGTTGGCTATTATGAAAATAATGGCATAAAAACTGCCTGGTGTGCCATTTTCATACTTTCTGCTTAATAACAAAACATCTCAGTCAAAAAAATATAAAAAATCCTCTTTTTCTAACAATGGGAGGATTTACCTGCAGTGTTTCTTCCAGCCTATAACCCTCATTCATTTTGATAAAGTTGCAAACATCTTGCGGTCTGTATTCACACAACAGATCCACATACAACTCCAGCACCTCTGGCTCTATTGTCATCTGTTTATCAGGTTTCAATGCACTGCTCTGAGAATCTCTATAAAAGAATATATCCATTTGTTAATGCAACATGTGATCCATATTTACTTTACTGTACCTATGTCTCAATGAAAGTCCTTTTATTTCTTCTAAACCTGTTCAGAATGTGCACTCCCCCCCCCCCTCCCCCATTTTGGATGCAGCACTTTTGATACAAAACATATTTGGGACTGAATTATTTCTTTAAATGAAAATGTATCTGGTATTGCCATCCCCCCTGTTCATGCCTCTCTGCCAATGTCTTTCTGTTATACTGAGGTCCTGTGATCCTGTGACTGACACTTAACAAATAAAAGGGTTACAATATGTTCACCTCAGAGAAGTAATGGATACTTGTCTTCTTAATCACTGACCACACCAGCAAGCCTACCTATAGGAAATCACTCCTTGTAGAAACTCAAACAGCACTGGTTTATTTGAGCGCAGTTTAGAGACAATCTCAAACAGACCCCTGGCCAAGCATGAGATCACAGTATGGGCAGCTTGTTTACAGTCAATGCTCACAAGATCCTAGGAAGAGCATATTAAATTTATTAAGTAACCCCACCTCAAGTAAAATGTCTTATGTGAGCCTACCAAAGTCTGAACTGTCATTTCTCTCTACGATTGGCAAATACTGAAAGGATAACTTTTTTTTTTTTATAACAAGTCTTTCATAATATAGCATTTGGTTCTGTGTTCAAAACAGCAATAACTTGTAATAGCCAATTATAAAATCTTCATTATTGATTTCCTGCAATATTTCACAATCAAACAACAGGCAAGCAGTTGCTGTCAATTAAATAATTTTGTTATGATGCACAAAGCAAATGTATGGTCGAAGGGAGTACAAAATTGTCTACCAAAAATCTGAACAAAGCCCAAGGTAACTTTCAGTTTACAAATTACAGGCATAGAAGTACGTGTGTAAGAACCTCTTTCGGCTCTAAAACAGTGGTGCTCAACCAGTCGATCGCGATCTACTGGTCGAGCTTCAAGTGCTTGGCAGTCGATCGTGGGATGAATGTAGGACACACCCGCAAGGTATATATATATTTTATTTGTCTTTGTATTTTGGCGGGTCGTTTTTCTTGGATGTGGTGGGTTTGTGTTAGTTGTAGGTTAAAGTGAATAATGCTGATAGGCACACCAGTATAGGTTCGGTTTCTTTTATTTTTTGTTTCAGGGTTTTGCCAGACTGGTAGACCTCCAAAGGCTGGGAAATGTAAAAGTAGATCCTACGTCAAAAACGGTTGAGCACCCCTGCTCTAAAATGTGTGAACAAGTCACACATGGGGTTTACACATGAACAAAATTCAATAAATAAATCATGAGATGAAAGATATTTGAGTAAAGCCAAATACTTTTCTCTATTCATGGCTTTGTATGTTGGTGACTTAAAGTAAACAATTCAGGCATATCTTATGATTGTCATAGCCTGTTTCTGGTCATCTCTGTTTATACTTCCCTTCTGAAAGCCTCTTTGTCTAACATTTTGGATCTCAGTTTGACAATGAGAATTTATGTGTTTTGCATGGAAAAACAATCATGTTAGGTGAAGAATGAACTTTTCAACAATTGCTGCACATTGTGCCACTGATACAATTTGGGAACAATGAGGTACTTCCAAATGTTGTGGAGAAAAAATTAGATTTTTGGTTCCTTACATTTTCAGCCTTGAACAATAGATGAGACTGATAAGAGGTTGTGGTTGCAAATGTGATTATAGACAAAGTATTTCCCACTCTATTTTGTGAAATAACAGGAAATCACTGGTTCAAAGTCTGTTTAGAAATTATGATGGGAAATCAGTTTAATGATATTCTTAAGAAAGTGCCCATTTTGAATCACACCCTCTAAATGTAGCAAATGTGATGCCGGACAAACTTTTGCTGCAATGACCTTCCGTTCTGTCACAGAAGCAGATATGGTATGATTTCATTTTGAAAATACTGTACTTGTATACTTTAAAAAAAAACCTGAGAAAAAATATCCACTTTGGTTTTTCCAGATGCCTTAACCTGATGAACCCTCTTCACTGGTATACCTGTGATGCGCTATAGTTCTATAACCTTAATATTTGTTACTGCGAGCTCAGGGGGCCAGGGATAGGGTATAGGGGAAATCAGGCGGTCAGAGTTCAAAGGGTTGATATGATTTGTGGAAAATATGGTACAGGATTCATACGATTTCTTGTAGCATCTTAGCACTTTCAAAGATGCTCACCTCCAAGTTCTTCAAAGCTTCATCTTGTAAGGCTCTTTTTTCATCTACTGTGTAGGACTGGCTCTGCATAATACTGTCAATGTAGGTGAAGACATGATACTGTCAGGAAAAAAGATAGATATGTATTGAATTTATATTTGGCTTTCTCATAGAGTGTATCATATCAATTGCCAACTAAGATTCTGATCACTTCTTTACTGCTTGTGTTCTCCACTACTGTATAACTTTTAAGCATTTCTGTTTACTCCTCTACAGTAATTGTGTCACTAGGAGAGTTTTAGATCTTGCATTAATGGCCACTGTAAAATATACTCCGTCATGATAGAAGTTTTTGTAACCCCTGTTTTGGAAAGTGAAATTGTACATGAATATCACTGACTTTTCACATTGTCATGATAATTCTTTTAGCTCAGGATGTACTGTTTGTCACTTCCTCTTGATCGATTGCTGTGATCTCCTGCATTAATCAGGAAGTCTCTTACATTGAAAGTATTTCAAATGCCTGCAGCTGATAATAACTTTCATAGGAAAATGTGATTTAAACTGATCAAATTTAGTTAAAAACAATAATGCTGGTACTGGCTGATCATAATAACAACTGGCCTACATTCTGATATTGTCAAACGTCCAAACACACACACATACCCTCCGGGCCGGGTCCTTCAAATAGCAGATAAGAATCTTGTCATAACTTCGTCTCTTCTCATAAAGGTATTCACAGACACGGTAGCTGAAAATGTACAATAATCCCTCATAAGGCAAGCTCTAGACATAACTGATATGATCAAAAAGTTTAACTCATCCCTTACTCAAGCCTTCGCCAGTTTTGGATCAAGAAGTTTCTAAAGCCTAAAACTTTTAACCCCTCCGTAAAAGAGCATCCAATATATTTTATTACATACAAGACACTATGCATCTTGTGCCACAGTAAATAAGATGATTATATCAAAGCAATAAAACTAAGTTTGTTATGATGACATCAAGGAATCATCTATATAGCTCACCCTGCACACTGCTTTGTATTGGCTTAGTTATCAGGCAGGTCATATAATGTGCCATTCTAAAAAAAAGTCTGACTGATTTTGAAGAACTATCAGAGGTGTTTCTGATTTCAACCAGTCAACAGATATGCTATCTATCTAACAATGTCCTATAACAAACAAAACCAAGAATGCTGGAAACTCACAATTTGGCAGTGTTGGCAAGACTGAGCAATCGACCCTCGTTGAATTGGGCCAGGCCTCCTGCCTGTAATAACTCCATCAATGCTTGCTGTCTCTCCTCATGTCTTGATTCATCCTCTGGGTTGGCCAGAAACTCCAGCACCTGCCAAAGTCACACAACAGATGATCACATGACACAGAGTCACACAACAGAAGGTCACATAACACACACACACAACAGTAGGTCACAGTACACAGAGTCACACAACAGAAGGACGTCCTATGGCACAGAATCACACAATTACAACAGATGGAGGAGGTCACATGACACATAATCACACAACAGAAGGAGAGGGTCACATGACACAGAGACACAATTACAGATGGAGAAAGTCACTTGACACAGAGTCACACAACAGACGGACAAGGTCACATGACAGAGAGTCCCACTACAGAATGGAGAAAGTCAGAGTCACACAACAAAAGGTCATATGATACAGAATCACATGATAGAAGGTCACATGAAACAGAGTCACACAACAGAAGGAGAAGATCACATGGTACAGAGAAAAACACAACATAGGATCCCATGACAGAGAGTCACAAACAGCAGAGGGTTACAAACAACAAAAAACTGCTGTGCTGGATATGATGGACTGTGAATTGGCATATAGTTTTGCTTTATTTATTTTGTTGTAACAGGAAAATTTTGTAATTCTTCATTCATGATTATGAAATTTAAAGTATTTTAAATCAGTAAATAAAGTTTAATAAACTTCTCTCTGAATGAACTAATTTTTCCTTTATGATCAAAATTTACAGTTCCTCCTGCCACACGGAGAAGCTTACTACGAATAATTATCCCACATATAGTTGTGTTACTGCAAGGAATGCAATTTACACTTATCTATCCTTTCATTTCCATATGTAATGTGTCATGTGTATTTATGACTGTTAAAGAGATAAATAATGTTGCAAATCAAAAGCATCTTTTCAACAGTGCATTAATTTAAGTCTAAGCCATATTTTCTTAAAACTTTAAATTTAACAATTTACGGAGTGCTAAGACATCTCAAAAAGTTTTCAGAATCATGTGAACCACAGGTTTAGAGCTATTTCAGATATAAAATCAAACACGACTATCTTTGCCTGAATGGGGAAAATCAAAATTTTATCACTTCTGTGATGCCGGCTAAACTGCATGACCAGCTTAATTTGACACTGTCAAAACATCTATGTTTTGGAAGGTTATGGAAAGGATTGGAATGCTCTGCATCAGATTATGGAAAGTGCCTGCGTAACTAAGGCAACACTCACCTGTTCAAAGAGCACCTTGTTTACATGGATCTTGTTCTCATGCCTTGCCATCTGGCGGGCCAGGAAAGTGAACAATACACCTATCTGGGTTGGCTGTGGAAAGACATAGTTCAAACAGAAGAAACCTGAGACAAAGGATAATGGAAAATAGTAACTATAGAAATCTGAATAACATTTTGTCCAATCGGTTACCAACTTGAGCACTACCAGAGATAATGTACGTCTACTGTGGTTTATTGTGATAATCTAATCTAGTGATTAACATTTAAATATATTGTCCACAGTTCAGGTCTTGTATGATCACCGCGCAATGCAAAATCTATAATATTTCCAACATCATCATCAACAACATGAAAGGCAAACATTCAAACATAATACAGCTACATTTTCATCCTGACTTACTGTGAATCCCAGACTTTCAACCATAACTTGTAACAAGATATCCACCACTCGTTGCCTCTTCTGTACTCTGAACAGGAAAAACAAATAAATTGTATTATCCAAACCGCCAGAGTAAAGACATAAAATTAAACTAGGATAATTATTAATCTATTATAAAAGTTTAAAATCATTTTGATGATGTTTTCATATTTTGTTTTGTTACCTGTATCAACTGGAAATTTCTATCTGTGATACATTTTGGTACTGAGTGATGGAAATTAACTCTGGCCTTTTGTCTTACCATTGAGAGTAGAGACTGACAAAGCTAAAGAATAACAGCTCATCCCCGCCAAAATTTTATCACACAAAGTTATGAAACATTACATATTCATTCCACTTTAAACTTGTCAATGTCAAGACGAATCGCAGATTCTTGGCAACTGTCACGCAAACTAACTAAGCATCTGAAACGAATCTAACTGGCCTTTAACCCCTTGCTATCAATAACTATGAGATACACCATGCCATTCATCTATGCATTTGACATACTTGAAACTTACCCTTCATTTGTATTAAATTCTGGTTCTTCAAAGGCCTGAAGTAAAGAATAAAGTAAAGATTACTGGTCAAAATGAGTGAAAGAGCCATTATCTGTTTTAAAGGCATCCTTTTTAAAATACAAGACTACTTGCATACATAAAGCAAGCCATTTGACCACAAAAAAAAAAAAAAAATGAAAAACAAAAAAGAATTTACTAGTATTTATTTGACCCATCTGTGATATTCATCATTAGCATGAGGAAAAATTGTTCAATTTCTTATATGACAGGGCAATTACTCTATCGGTAATACTTACTAAAGCCAAGACATTTAGAAATTCCCTGGTGTCAAATTTCAGAAGGGTTCTCAGATAAGGGTAGGCTGGCTCTTCTGTGGAACATAAGAAAATAATGACCATTAATTTGTTCATGAAGGCATGTAAAACTAGTCAGATAATAAACTGTCCTTGTGCATGTTCTTTGAGAAGAGATTATAGTATCGTAAATTCAGCATGGTAAATACCTAAATACCTATTCATCTCTCTAGAAATGAAAGAGGTTGGTGTGTAAGGTGACAGGTTTCCCTTTTTATTTACAACATAATATAAAGATAATACGAACTATTTAAAATATTTCTGTGTAGATCACATCAATTTGGATGTGCACTTCTAATGAAAAAGAAAGACAAAAAGTCTACTACCTAGCAATGTGACCTCTAATGTTTCCAAATCACTGAGCAGAACTTCTAATGCTTTGACCAGAAACATTTTAAATAGTGGCCAAAAACAGTAGTATTTTGTGAATTAAAATGAGAGGCAACATTCTGATGTGCGCGGCACCAATACGGTGACTGCACGGCAGCACCCCTTAGAAGGAACGCTGCTGTCTAGGAACAGAAGCAATTGCAGCACAAAAGCAATAAAGCTTAACTATTCTGTTCCATTAGTTTGTGTGAAAGTACAACATTTTCACCCATAAGGCTGTATGGTGTAGTCTGTTATACTCCACTTACCTTCAGATGGTTTATTTGTATGTAGGCATGTCAAACACCTGAAGACCTGTTGAATGGAGAAATATAAACATGTTTGATGGGAAAATGAAGTTCTAAGAGATATTGCCACTGTAATATAAGCAAGAGCAATAAAAAACTAATGTGAAAATCTAACAAAAACCATAGACTGAAAAACAACTACATGTAATTCAGTCATTTTGACTTATTGTGTTACGATAAATGAAATATACAGGCTGCTTTACTGAGGTTGATGATACTTGTCAATCCCATGCATTGTACATCTAGTTAGAATATAGAGAATGCATGATTTTTTTTTTTTAACCCACAAATACGTGATTTCCCTTTTTTTTTTTTTTTGTCTTAAAAAAGTTTCAATTTCACAAAATCCCAGTATTTTGACAACAGTATCAACAACATATTGCAAATTATGTTTATACAAAAAGAAAGCAGCCGGTTTGCTTCATCCAGCAAATAGTAGGAATTATATCATTATGAGTAGGTGGCACATTTTCATGAACTGGACGTTGACTGGATGCTTTTTTGTTGAAATTATTCGATCAAAAGAAGTTTCCAATGCTGTATCATTAATCCACATCATAAAAATACTGGAAAAATTTTTTTATGTCAGCGTAACTCCTATCTGTCATCACACTGGCAAATAACTGATGAAATAAACGCAAGAAACGTGACTGATCAAGCAGTTCTCAGTCAGTAAATCAAAGACAGTGACATAACCATGAAACCGCAGTAATAATTGAAAAATACACTGTAATTAAAATAATTTGACTTTCTTTACAAAGCAGTGCATCTCACCTGGTCTTTAACAATGGCCACCTGATCTTCAGGGATATCTCCAAGTGGGTAGGCACGTCCAGCCAAACAACAGCTGATGGATGAAGAAAGTATCAGAGAGTAAGTTATAATTTCTGGACATAGCACGTCATGGTAACAACACTAGTTGGTTGTGGGAAATGCAACTTCTGTGTGTGTCTTGTATTGTCAATGTGTATCTGTATGTACAGAAGTTTCAAAGCAAGAATGTTATCTGAGCTGAGTTAGTTTGTGCACACAGAATCCATGTGTGGAGTCTCGTGCCGAGCTTGTAAACGTACAAAATTAAGCGAGTTTTCGTGACATCTTGATTGTATGTGTGGTCTTTGTGACAGAGACTTGTGTCCCTGTAGGCCAACTGTCTGTACACAATATCCATGTATTTAGCTCCACTGATGTATGTTAATCTTCAACAGAGTAAATATACTGTCAAATCTTTCCTGGAGATCCAAGCTTGTCTAATCTTTTTTGCCATTAAGTGTAAAGTTCCTGAAACATTAAGATAAACAAAATAATTTTCCAAAAATTTAGATAAAATGGCCCTTTGCAACCTACATCTCTGCTACAGTGGCAGAAATATGCAAACTGTTCTGTGTTACCATAACCTAGATTTTCCTAGAAATCAGTTTTGAGCAGCAGATGAAATAAGTATTGGATTGATTTTCATCATAACTGAACAGCTTACCTAATGTATACCAGTAATTTGTTGCCAAGCTTGATATGAACATCTGCAAGAGATAATAAATCAAATTAATTACCAAAAGCTTTACTGAACCTGAATATGTACTTCCAATTGAAGAATATGTCCATTTTCTAGGACCCTTTGGTTCCTAAGCAATCAACATAAAATTGAAAGGAATAAGAACTTGATTATAGTATTACACTGACACAGAAAACTTGGACAGCTTCTCCAGGCCTTGAATTTTTCAGTTTTCTCCAGGATTCTGTTGCATGTATGCACGTTGTATGTCTCTGCTATTTCAGAGTCCTGCAAATGATAACACTGAACTATTAATGCCTCATTATTTAAGTTACCATGGACTTACTATGGCTTTTTTATCCAGCAGATACCAGTGAATTGTTTCCCTGTATAAAGTGATGAACCTAGAATGGCTGTGAAGACCCACCAGAGACTCATGTACCACAACATACCTGTGAGTTGTTTGCCAGTACTGAGAGCTGAGCCTAGTTGTGTCAGCAGCTGCTCTAGAGGAGTGGTGAAGTCACTCATGCCTCTGTTGTAGACATAGATGATAGCATCATACAGGCCATGACTCCAGCACAGATTGACAACCTAAGGAAAAACTCGGGCAATTGGACTGATCCATGAATGAACATGAGTATCGATGGATAGATGGATGAACAGAAGGACGGATGGATAGATAGATGAATGGAGGCATGAACAAAGATCAGCAGGCACCAAGTTATGTAAGCCGGAGTAAAAAAGGAAGGAACAATTATACAGGGGGGTAGTTGCCTGCTTGAGTCACTGTTAAAAATAAAATTCAAAACGTAAAGAACATTTCCAACTTGACTGACAATTATTTAAAATATAAATACGTAAATAAACAAATATTAACTTTGCTGAAATAGCCAGGAAAATATGGCTGTTAAAAAATCAGAGGCTTGCAAATTCCAATGAGCTAGGTCAATAAACTCTGGGCTACACCTTGTGTGCTAATGCTGTTCTGCTATCTCGTTATCTATTTAGTTTTACCTGATGAATGTCTAAGCTGGTAATGTCCAGGTGAACAATGCATGATTCTACACTATCCAGCAACCCTCTCATTTCATAGTGGTCTACAAAGTCTTTCATGACGGCTGGAGGGATGTAGGTGAGGCGGTCAGTTTGCATGTAGGGTTCTAAACACTCCAGGAAAGTCCCTTTAGCAATCACATCGGAGGAAAACTTTTCGTAGATACGATCAAACAACAGTTCTCTGTTTAGAAATTTGGAGAGAAGAATATTTTATGTACAAGTTGCAATTACCTCCAGGACAACATGTCCACAAAAGCTCATGTACATGTAAGCCTACGTATCCTTATGCGCGATGCGACACTGAGTCGCTCGAGACCAGTCGCGCGAAGTGTCTCCTTATGCGCTAAGATTCGCTAGCGAAAATCCGGGGTCAAGCGATGTCGCTCCATCGCTCGAGTCAAAAGTGTCTCCTTATGCGCGAGCGACGTCTCGTCGCGTGTCAAGTGGCCATGTTTCACTTTTTTCTTTGCGAGGATAGACCCAAGACCCACTATGTCAGGACGGTGCAATTCAAGCACTTCCGTCCGCCGAGTCAGGAGTTTCTAAAAATAGTTCGGTGCGCACAATCATAAGCACAGGCATGCTCTCATTACATGTGATTCGTCGTTCGTGTTGATCTTGGAGAAAATCCCACACCTTATTTGTATTTACTGCAGATATAGACAATTATCAATCAAGACATTTGACACTAGTGGCTGTAAAAGAATATGATGGTAGCACAGGTGAAGGGCTGGCAAGACCTAGCACAACCTTGATAGAGACTAGATTTTTTTCTGAAGTTGTTTTCCAAACAGACATTGCAACATGCTAAAGTCAAGACAACATACGCCACTACTTTCAAAGCAAGTTAAAACATCTGCCTGGCACACTCAAGCACAAGTATTCCAAATGCAACTGTTGCACACCGGATGATGTTGTTAATTTGTTCCTGACAATTCGACTGCATCACCAGATCAGCTTAAGAAATAGTACATCAAAACAGAAAATTTCAGGAAAGAAACTTGGAAAACTGAAGAAGCTGTAACATGAGTAACACTTTCTTCGTCTTCTTCTTCTTTCGTTCACCAAATCTAAATCTGCAGATTTGTTCTTTTAAGAAAATCTATGGCTTTCTGCAGTTGTGGCAGAGCACCATAGAGTTTCACATTCAGGTCGGTGGGTTTGGGCCAATATGTTTCCCGTAGTGCTGAGAGAAGTGTGCAGTTCTGCAATATATGCGCTGTCTTGAGGAGACTGGCTGCACTCACATTTTTATGGCAGATGTTTCTATTTCAAACTTTGTGAACATATTGTGGTGGAGCCTATTGTGACCAGTTCTTAGTCTGAACAATATCACTTGATCTCTCTGTTCAGGAGATGATATTTATCCTGTTGGTTTATTTTGCTGCCGTGTGTTGTTTTTGATGAGGTTTTTCTTCTTATAATAGTTTAAGAGGCACTGTGGCTGCTCGAGCCGAAACCCTCCTTGGCCAGTTGGTCTGTTTTCTCTTTGCCTGGCACTCCACAATGTGATGGTACACAATGTGATGGTATCCACTGTATGACTATCCTGTTTTGATTTCCAAGGTGCGTAAAACATTTCTTCAAGTCGTTAAGCTTGCCAGCTTGATGGGCAGTGACACTTTCAAATTTCATTATTATCAGAATATTACGGATGGAATTTGGTGAGTTCTTGCTGTTTTTTTATCTGGTCACTTTTCCTACTTCATTACCCTTTTTCTGCTACCCTGGTTATCTCTACACTTTTCCATATAATTAGAAGACGTAAATTTCCTCTCTGGTCTGATGTATGTGAGAATTTCATTCAAAGTTTGCATTTTATACCCATTTATTTGTTTTAGTCATTGAAATAATCGCACATCTGATCTCTTTTCCTACTTCATTACTCTTGTTCGGCTACCTTGGTTATCCCTACACTTTTTCATAAGATTAGAAGATGTACAGTTCCCCTATGGTCTTATGTATGTAGAACTTCATTCAAAGTTTGCAGTTTATACTCATTTATTTGCTTTAATCATTAAATCAATTATTTGAATAGATGATCTATTGTACAGTGTCGTAGTGGGTCTTGGGATAGACTTTCAAGATGTATGTAGTGCAAGGAAAAAGTACTACACATGGTACGCACAATGAATCAGCACACGCAAGATATTTTGACCAATGGCTATGCTTTAAATCAGACACACCTCCAGACAGTCTGACGCGACCACCTAGCCGATCGCGACATGACTTGATCTCACGCGATAGTTGCTCGAGACTGAACGTCACATCGCGTATATGGAGATGGTTTCTCACAAATCTTACTCGATTGATTTTGGAGCGACTCAACGTCGCGTCGCGCATAAGGATATGCAGGCTAACACTGATCTTTCCATTGAGCATCCACAGATAAACATCAAATAATTTTTCCTAGAATGTAAGAGTAAAACATGGTCTGTTCTCTACATAATGAACACTTTTCTGATCAAACAATAGTTACAGCCTATCTTTTATTCAGTAACTGACCCTTCCAGATCCATGCCCTGTTTTGCCTGTAAATGCGCTGTTTCTCTAATTCACTGCAAAGATCATAAATGTATTTCTATGGCTATAAGTTTTATATTCGTCTACTTATGATACATACAACTAGATGAAACTTACAAGTTGTTTAGGTGCAGGCAATAATCTACACACACTGGAACAATTTCCTGTAGAGAGAGAAAAGGTGGAATTTAGTGAGAATTTAGTGAGAAAACACAATACTCTAGCAGGATGGCAGCCAAGCAATTCCAGGAAAAGACAATGTAAATAATACAGTCAAAGACAGACAGAACAAAAGGAGATAATCCCATCATCCCTAATCACAGACAGTTTTACTATTTTTATTATGCAGTTACTCTGTGTTCTTCACAGAATTTGTGGCCCTTCATAAAACAGATAAATACTGAGACAAGGAAAACTGAGAACAAGAAGTCTTTTTCAAAGAACAAACATATTTAAGAAATACAAAGTGGATTTTCAGATATCCACAGCAAAATCCAAGAGCATTAAGTTTGAAAATCTGAAATTATTTGGCAAGCAATTACTAAGAATATCTTTAGCAAAGCTTTACATCAGCTCTATACTGCCGGCTGTTACCAAAACTGGATTTTGTTATATCCACAGCAAATGCAATAGTATTAATGTAGGAAACCTGAACCCATTATGCAAGCAATTACTCTGAATGACGGCTTCAGCAAAGTTCTCCAGCAATTCCATGCTGTCATCAAAACAACCATCAAGATCTGACATTATGACTGTAATGCATGGATTAATTTCATTCTTTCACTGTTGCGGAAATCACATTTACCAGTAGTTTTCATCATAAGAACAGGGTTCCATAAGTTATTGCACTCCATCTTTAGAAACTTTATGTATTTCAATCCTACTGGCCTATCTCACTATAGGTGGTAGAAATCTGTCATCAGGGGTGGGAACTACTGACATTGCAAATTCCTAAACTTTTGACATAATGCATCACAGAAAGCCGTGAGATACACACATAAATATGCCCATACATATTCTGGAAAACACAAAACAGTGTTTATCAGTTACGGTAATAATTACTAAAAAAAAAAAAAAGAAAAAATCTACAAATCAGGAAATTTCTAGAGAATTCCTATGCCTATGTCATCAGCAGTAACCAAGAACTTACCTGATAATAATCTTCCAGCTCCTCAATTTTCCCATTGACAGGGGTTTTTGTAATGGCCAAATCCACATACTCAAGTAAGAGATCCACCATCTGCAGAAAGATCTCAGCAGTTTAGTGAAAATTCATTATACACATTTCACGGGCAAAGTATTCTACCTGGTCCTGTTTTACTGATACAACAATGATAGTGCTGGTTAATTCAAATCTCTTTCCTATTGGCAATTTTCGCTTACTTGCCATCACCTCTCTTAAAAAAAACAAAACAACAACACACAACAAAACATCATGGATCTTAAAAGTTTGTTTATTTCAAAGAAAACTGCACATGAATTAGGGATCACTTCCCTCCTTCTCTGAGCAAATTTGGAAGAAAGTTCCATCTTCTCATAACATTTTTTTTTTTGCCAAAACTCTTAGGAGTTACTGTATATGTATACTGGGACTGATTATTATCCACATGTTTATTTTTATTGTGTGAGTAAAATTTTTATGAGATGTCAATGTTCCTTTTATTACAGAATATATTTTCCTTACAAAATCTGCTTACTTTCCAATTGTGAAAAGTCCCAGAACAAAATTATTTTATTTGAAAATATTTTAAAGCTCGCTAGTCTTAATGCCCAGCTTAACTTTTAAATTTCATTAACTTTAGCTGGTTGATTTGAAAATGGGATTTCAGCCGGTGGGGTGGGGGGGTGTTGTTGTTGTTGTTGTCTGAAATTCACAGGGCTGCCATTACCATCGCAACACCAGATGAAAACACCGCTTGCTTCACAAATGTTTGATTGTAAATCAGGGGGTTGAAAATAAAAGCATACTGATTTGACCAACTTAAAATTTGTGGCCCTTCAGTAAGTTGGCACTGAATCAAACTACAGAAAACTGATGGTGCATATAAAGTATTAAAATAAAATTTAGCAACAACAAAAACAACAACAACAAAAAAAGCAGAAGAAAAGTTAGTCACTGATGATGAGCATATCGCTTTCTACGAATCAATATTTTTGTGACATCCTTCAAATATTGATGTTTGGGGCAAATTTCGATATTTTTTAATATTTTTCAATTCCTCATGCCTAGTTCATTTTTTTGGTCAGTTGATTCAATAACTACCAGCAACAGAAGCTCATAGGGATGACGGAGAGGGCAAGAGTGATAGTTTGAGTTTGGGGTTTACGGCGCATTGGCACACTAACGGCCATTTTGAGCCCTTTACGGTCTATTTGGGAGCACATTCTTTATGCTTCATATTCAGAGCTTTTAAGTTTAACAATAGAAGTGATAGGGCTAACCAGGTCAATGGATATAAGCACTGGAATTATATGCACAATATGGAATAAGAAAAAAAATTCTCGTAAGCTACTTTCACAATACACAAAGTGTATGTTATTTATTGACCCAAGTATTTCCTCCTCCTGTTTGTATAACCATGTACCTACTTAGCTTAATTTATAATCCAGGTTGCACAAATTATTTACAAATGCACCAAAAGATGGAAGAATTAACAATACAGAATTACCCTCCTCCTTCCCTTCTGTTCTGCTTTCACAGTCCATAAATATAATTTACCCATTTTTGCTCCTTCTGCCAATGCACCAAAAAAACAACAACAAAAACACACACAAGATGGTCTGAGAGAGATATCAGAATAGGCTAATTCTTCCAATAAATTAGCTCAGGAAAAAAAGACAATTTCATAAACATTCACCAATAATAAAAAAAAACAAAAAACACTTGAATAAATGATTAAAAAATACAAATAAATATCAGTAACAACTGATCATTGCCCATATTTTGTCATCCTGACGACAATCTACGGTACTGATTAAAAGCCTATTTTACTTGATTGTGTCCCTTTCGATATATCGATAATTTGCGCGGGAAAGATCGATGTCAATACCGATGTTTTTATCGAGATACAACCCACTACTGTCAGTCCCTAATGCTCTTTGTGTGAACACTTCCCTCCATTAGATTTACTTTATAACGTGCATATTTTTGTTGTCGCAAATACCGATCCACCTCGTCCCTACATCCCGATAAGACGCTGCATCCGTCCACCACCATGACAATTCGACCCTACCTCACCAGCTTCCGCCTCCACCTTTCTTCTCAATTGATAATTTTGCCCCGGTCAGCCGGGACACCAAAGAATTATTATTTAGATCTAGATTTTAGATTACTTCAATCGCCAAGACCAGTTAACACGCAACCTAAACAACAGTGTCAGGGCTAGCCATTTTATACACCATGAATAAGATGCGATTTAAAAGCGATTATTAATTCAAATTTCCTTATAGGCATTATAATACTAGCATAACCACCAACTTTTACATAATGTCATGTTTATTCCATGCTTGAAAGGCAAAATTTCAACGTCTGGCAGGTAAAAAAATACCAGACTTCCAGATTTTAAAATCTAATATTAATTATCTCCCTTGCCCCTTGCCACCAAATAACGTTTTCATTCAATCGGCACGTTTTCTGTCCTTTCTTAAGATTTACCTTATAACGTTGATGTGTTTTCTTTTGTCGAAGTTACCGACCCACCCTGCCCCTGCACGCCGATGCGATGCTACTTCCCTCCATCGCCTTGACGTTCGTCCTTATCGAACCAGTTCCGTCTCTACCTTTCTTCACAGTTATTAATTTTGCCCCGGTCAGCCGGGACACCAAAGAATCGTTATTTAGATCTAGATTGGTTCAATCGCTATGACCAGTTAACACCCAACTTAAACAACAGTTTTTGAGGTTTTTATTTTAGGAGGTTCGCTGCCCTTGGCATTTACACCTCACTTTACTTTTTTTATTATTTCTTGTTCTGGCGGGGGGGGGGGGGGGGGGCGGGAGATGATATGGATAAATTTTATTCTATTAATTTCAATTTTGCCAGCAACAGATTTACGATTTCCGATTTCCAACTGCTAAGGTATCTTTAACGTGCGCAAGATGCACTTAAACAACAGTGTTAGGGCTGGACATTTTATACACAATGAATAAGATGCGATTTAAATGCGATCGTTAATTCAAATTTCCTTAAAGGCATTATAATACTAGCATAACCACCAACTTTTACATAATGTCATGTTTATTCCATGCTTGAAAGGCAAAATTTCGACGTCTGGCAGGTAAAAAAAATACCAGGCTTCCAGATTTTAAATCTACTATTAATTATCTCCCTTGCCCCTCGCCATCAAATAACGTTTTCATTCAATCGGCAAAGTTTCTGTCCTTTTTAAAAGTTTACTTACCAACCCATTCTGCCCCTATACGCCAATGCGACGCTGCTTCCGTTCATCGCCTTGACATTCGTCCCTGCCTAACCAATTCCGCCTCTATCTTTCTTCGGTTGAAAATTTTGCCCCGGTCAGCCGAGACACCAAAGAATTATCACTTAGATCTAGATTATAGATTACTTCATCCGCTGAGACAAGTTAACAGACAACTTAAACAACAGTGTTAGGGCTAGCCATTTCATACACCATGAATAAGAAGCGATTTAAAAGCGATTGATAATTCAAATTTCCTTATAGGCATTATAATACTAGCATAAACATCAACTTTTACATAATGTCCTGTTTATTCCAGGCTTGACAGGCAAAATTTCAACGTCTGGCAGGTTAAAAAATACCAGACTTCCAGATTTTAAAACTTAATATTAATTATCTCCCCTGTCCCTCGCCATCGAATAGTGACTGCATTTCCCGTAATATTTTACTACTACTACTATTTCCTGTTGCACCCACTGGTGCTTAGGGCAGCAACAAAAGATCTCCAGCCTTGTCTGTGATGGGCCATCTTTGCGAGAGTTCCCCAAGAGTGATTAAAGGATTTCATCTCTGCCTCGATCGTTGTAATTTACACTGGGGTATTAATCACAATTATGTGACTGTTATTCAATGAATGATTTCAAAATAAACAAAGGCATTTTTTTTTTACTGCGGTTGTTGCATTAGAATTGGTGGCAAATCACAGTCTTAAGTTGAATGTTTCAATGGATTTTGATATGAATGGAGAATACAACAGAATGGTTGTAATGTGATATTTTATCTGAATCCTTTCCAATTAACCCTTCTTAGACAAAAACGTACCATTTATAGAATAAAAGCTGTAAGTCACTTTTTGTCACAATAGGTCCAACATTATCTTCTTACAATTAACAATAAAATTAAGTTGCAGGTAGGCTACTGTTTGCTCCAAGTAAAACATAAGTTCTCCACATGAAATGGGACATGAATATGTGGCCTACTATTTCAATGCAGTTTCACCCCCTGCCAATCTTGGAATACATGAAAAAAAACAACAACAAGAACAGTCATTTGGTAATAATGGTGCAGAATGTCCCAAAATGAAAATGGTAGTATTATTATGACCAAAAATTTTGAATCAGTTATGCTAAAGATTTCAATTCAATGGTAAAATCCTTCATTATTATCTATTCAAATCTAGACACAACTATGAACTTTCAAAAATGATATACATGTATATAAATGACAATACAATCTGTATCCAAGGGATGAATTTTTTAACGTTGAGAACTCCACAATGGTAATTTCTTGCACACAATAAAATTCACATCCCTGGTACAGTGCTTAAAATTAATAAAATTCAGCACTAACTCATCCAATGACAATGCTTTGTCACCCCAATCCATCTCAGAAAACAACCACAAGATCAACATGAAAATCGAGCAATTTTATTCCAAGAAAAAGATTATCTGAACTTTTTGCAAAACCCCTAGGTGAGTGTGCGTTTACGATTGAGAAATCAGTCAGATATCATTAAAAATGGTACCGGTACTGAAATCTCATTTAAACAATATTTGTAACTGCCTACTGTCCAAAAAAAACAAACAAAAAACCAGCCTGTTTGAAATTCACTTCATGCCTTGATAGTAACACTCAACCAAAAACCTTCATATATGCAGCTGTGCAAAGTAAGCATGTTGTTTATCAAAACTGTGCTTCAGCTTTCATTTTATTGACCAATAAAGGTGTTTTCCATCCTTTGCAGCTATCAAGATCTATTCTGCATTTTCAATTCACTGTTTCTCAAACCATATTCATAATCACACAACTCAATTCCAATATCATGCACCCTTTCATGGAACAACAACTACTGTAAAAACAAAGTGATGTGATTGTGCTTTCTCTTCCTGGTCATTTCTGTAGTTATTATCATGTTGTTGTAACAGAAAAGACTGACTTCATTTAAATGCTCATATAATGTGGGAAAAACACATATTAACTTTTGTCACCGGACTAAAACAGTAAAACAATGAATAGCCACTCCAACAACTGAATACAATTCAGATTTAGTATATTTAAATGTACATGCCGTAATTGACTAGTCTATTAATTCCAACGTAGCAGAAATACTATCTTTCAGTATTACTTTGTCATGTCAAATAGGATTTCTGTTCCAAGACAGTGGGATTAAAATTCAAAACACCACATCACTATTGGAACGACTACAACGAATAAGGCAGAATTAGTATGTTCCCCAAATTCTTATAAGATTGTGTATGGAATGAAACTTCAGTTGGTTGTCGCTATAACAGTTAAAGAAGATACTTGTATACTCAAATGTAAAATTAGCATACCAAAGGCTGTATTTACTATGCAGAAAGCATGCTTTTGAAAAACTGAAAATATTTTTTTTTCTTTTTATTGTAAGTAAACAATGGCTTGTCTATAATTTGTGACACCAGCCAGGTGATGAATGATTAGTGAGGCTGTGGATTTTAAATTTTTTTTGCTGAACTCAAAATAACTTTCTCACTTGATAATTTATTCCAGAAAAGAGTTTTGTCTGGCTGTCACAAGGTAAGGACAAATACCACATTTCTATGTTACTAACAAAAATATAAACCAAACAAGCAAAAGATGGTCCTCAAACACCTCTTTTTAAATACCCATCAAAGCAACGACTTACCACATCAGAGACTATTTCCTTTCTCTTTGTGTGAGAGCCTGTTAGACCAATGACGGCTTTGGCTGTTCCCTTGTAGAAAGAATGTGCCAAAGCTAATGCATCTTGATAGCGATTCTCCTTGGCTAGAACAATAATCCTCTGTGGATCAAACAAATTACAATCACTGCTGGCCATAGGTTTGATATGATTAGACAGAATGAATGGAAAGTTCAAGCTCAGTTATGATTCCAAATAAACTGAAATAATAGGGAAAGTCAATATCACTTAAATTTAAAAGTGGTAAATAAATGTGTATGCACACAATGTAGACTGCACCTTGCATATGATACAATCAGCCGAGGAACACACACAAGATGGTCTGAGAGAGATATCAGAATAGGCTAATTATCCAATAAATTAGCTCAGGAAAAAAAGACAATTTCATAAACATTCACTCACCGATTGATAAGATATAACCTCATTTACTTCCCCTTTCTCACATACAAATTTAAATTTATTTGCATGAAATATTAGAACGATGTTGATGGAGTTACACCCACCTCTTTCCATGTACGTATAGAGAACATGTGCACAGCTTTCCGTCCCAACAAAAACAGCTGGCCACTGTGACTGACGACTGATTGATAACATGCCTGGTCTCCTGCAAATGCCTAATAAGATAAAACAAAAAGAAGTATACTGTATGTAAAAGGAAATAATTATTCAAGCCTAATAGCCATTCTCACGTGAATAGGTCTCTCAGCCAAGTGCTGTACCATAATTTACTGCCAAATAAGAAACTGACAGCTTACTTTTTATTGAAACTGATTAGCACTGGGTAATTTACTACTGCATAATCTCACCATAACACTGATCATAACCCTAAAAATATTTTAAAATAGAATACTGGTGTTGATTTGTCATTTTGGCAAAGAAATCATGAAGAATATATAAACTAAAGCATTAAATATACATGTATTATAAAGGTTAAATATATCCTGGCAATGGAATAATGAATAGTTTATTTGTCATGAATGAAACATTCAACAGATTTTCACTCTCACATATACCCATGTTCAAATCTGATTACCTTGGATGGAAACATAGTTACTCACGGCTGTTAAGAGGCGATATTCTAGTTGCCGAGCCCAGTCGAGTGGGCTCCGGTTGTGACCTTGTTAACTGGGTCAGCGACCTCGATTCGAGGGGGGGTTTCCCGGAGCCCGTGTAGCGCTTCTTACTCGCTGTTTTTATCGGTAATCAAAGCAGTCTCACACCCAAATCAGCCCATAGGTCATATTTTTGTAAACACATAATAATTTTGCGATATATTGTAAGTGTATATAGTGTAAATAGAAGTATAAATCTTCTTCTCTGAGCTCTCCAATGGAACGAGGAATGTTGGGGCCCCAAAGAGACGTTACAAAGACACTCTCAAGCAATCACTGAAGGCCTTTGCCATTGATGCGAGTGAGTGGGAAAAGCTCTCGCTTGATCGTGCAAATTGGAGGGCGGCCCTTACCAGAGGCAGCAAAGCATGGGAAGCTGACAGAGTCCAGCAGGCTATCAAAAAAAGAGAACAGCGCAAGAAAAGGCCCAGTGGTACTGAACCAACGGAGCACTCTTGTCATTTATGCGGAAGGGTCTGCAGGGCAAAAATAGGACTTATCAGTCACATGAGAAGCCATAAGTCATGAAAGAACAGTCTTTCCATTCTGTCCTCTGTGTCCTTTAGTTCTCTTTATTGTCCATGTGTTGAAATTCTCAACAATTTCTGTTCTTTATTCCTCTGGTGTTGTTAAGGTCATCATCATACCTGATGGACGAACTATTATTATTATTATATAGTGAACCATAGAAATGTATTCAACATCGTAATAGAGATATAGAGGCACAAAGTTATACAATATTTCCTCAAATTAGTACATTGTTCATAAATTTCAGATATGAAATTAGATATGATTGCCCCCATCGAATGAGGTCAAATCATCACACTACATGAGAGATAGGTTAAATTTCAAAACTCACATCACTGCATTCATGTATAGATATCCAGTCTCGAGTTATTTGAGTTCGACGATCATTTTCCGTTCGCCTAACTGTGAGTGTCATGTCACGCCTGCACTTAACCAGTCGATGCTGTCTAGTAGTGAGCAGATGGGCTCTGACCCAGGGCTCAGGGGCTCAAAATATGTGTGAAGTTTATGTTCTTCTTGTTTAAGTGGCCGTGTTGGGGACAGTTCGAATGACTGGGAAAATAACCTGTCGTGTTTAAATACCAGTGAGGTGTTGCTGTCTATCATAACCTTTGTAGGTTTGTGTGGCGTTGATGTAGCAATATGGGGACCGCTCAACTCTGCCTCATTAAGGCCACTGCTAAATGACGGTGTGTTTTCTGTTAGCGTTGTGTCCTCACATGTTGTACTACAGATCATTGATAGGTTGGATGTGTCATGTAATGTAGCTGATGTGGCTTCCGTTATGTCATTATGGATTGCGTCTTGTATTGTACATGCCATCGTTTGTGTTGGTGCTGCATCCTCACATGTTGAATTTTGTGTCATCGGCGAAGGGATTATGTTCTCTAATGTTGTGGCTGAACATGCTGCTGTGGAAATTATTGTATGGTCTCTGTCTTGATGAGATGTGGAGTCATTTGAAACATGTCTACTCCCCAAACTAGTCTTTAAATACTGGGTACATAATACACAATCTGCGGCCTTCGTGTGTGGCTGAAATTCAGTCTATAAATGTGAACTTCCTTGGGCCAACTTCTTTGCGTTAACAATACTACCTTTAAAGGCATGGCGTTTGATGTTTCCTATCATGGCCAAACACGAGTAACAAATAGTTGAGGAGTGAATATGATTCAAGTCGCCGGTGATGGATACACGGAAAGCAAGCAAAATGTCATTCTCAAAGTCCTTGCACTTCTTTGGTTTCCGCTTTTGCTGTTTGCTAAGTGTCCCCCCACCACATGTCCGACACAGTTTGTGGAGGCGCTCAACGTGGATATGTTCTCCATGGTGCTCCATTTTGCAATATTTTTCACACAAGCTGCTAATAACAGGCGGCAAACAAACAAAAACTGGCACAGAAGCGCCTCGATTGAGTTGCACAACTTTTTCATAAATCATTAACAAATCACACAGAACCTATACATAAACCAAACTTGCATAGGTTAGAGGTTAGCCTTTACACTTTCGAAATATTGATTTTATATTGAAATCAGAGGCGGCCCGCGCAAAATGCTGAAGATCAAAGAATACTAATGT
This sequence comes from Onchidella celtica, assembly GCA_963931925.1. Taxonomy (NCBI): domain Eukaryota; kingdom Metazoa; phylum Mollusca; class Gastropoda; order Systellommatophora; family Onchidiidae; genus Onchidella; species Onchidella celtica. Next base: position 39,115,924 of record OZ007571.1, read on the forward strand.
TGAAAATCAAATTCCAAACTCTAAAAAACACACATTGGAAATATCAGCCAATAAAATCAACAATCTTGAAAAGTAAGCAGCAAAAGTTATATCATCCTGTCGGTACAATCCTAACGTTTAAAATGAGGTCTCGCATGGTGCTGCAGCATTATTAGATCGGATGATATCGCGCTGCAAAAGTATGCGAAAATTGGTGGAATCGTATTACGCAGGCTTGACCAGGGATGGCATGCCATCACGGATGTGCACACGGCTGACAGGTGATTTATGACCGCATCGCGAGAGGTCGGCGGGGGATTTTGGTCCGCAACTAGAATACCGCTTTCCAAGCGATTTAAACAGCCGTGTACTATATATATTCATAGATGTTTGTTATAAAATGTTGAGAAGCTCCAAAATCCAGGTTGTCACTGTTACCAAGTTCATTAAAATAAATCATTTAACTTTAAAATATGATAAATCAAGTAAGTTGCAAGAACTGTGGCAAAAATGTTCATTACATCTAAAACACAAGATCATTGTAATACTAATAACATACCAAAGCTTGACTAACATTTCCCCCTGTTGCTAGAGACTTGAAGTAACTGGTGCCATACACAAGCTGAGTACCTGACACATCAATAACCTGCAGAAACAGAAATGTACACCATGACTTCCACATCTAATGCTCATTATTACTGCTCACTGTGTAATTAATTCACAGCCCATGCTCATTCTGGTTGGTTGTAAGTATAACATAATCTCAATGTTAATTTTCACAAAACTGATTATTATATACAAAGAATTTTACAATCACTAACATTCAATCAAAAATTCAATACTAACTGCTTCTCGCTTTCAGGGCATAAACTATTAAAGAGAGAGACTTGCACAGTATCAACAACTGAGACAAAAGTGTCCAGGTTGAATGAGTATCATAAAAAAAAGAAACAAAAACTCCTTCAGTCGCAAAATACTCCAGAATAATACCAGAATAATCAGCACACTAAAATTTGATTCACCACTGTTTTACTGAAATAGTCATGATATTTTTTTTTTTACAAGGACTATTAGTACCTCCAATTCCTCTTCGGAACGAACATCAATGACATGAAGTTTCTCTGTACGATCCAAGCACACAAGAGTTCTGGCATTTACCCACTGCAGATGGCAAACAAAAGCGATTAAAATGTGTTATTCAGAAATCACTATACTGTGAGTGTGATATTCAGAAATTCCAAAAAGTGATCCTGTAGCATAAACTAATCTATGATGAGGCCCCAAAATAATCTTTTGATCTGTGGAAATTCATCCATCTGGATGATTCAGCACACAATATCTATTGTATATCCTTATGACGGATTACCAAATGTAATTTACACTGCACTCTACATCCTGCATGTTTTCATCCATTATAAATCATTAAGGGACAAAAATGTAATACACAAACTAACATTAAATGTGATTATCATGGTTTTAAAAGATCAGTTTCTTAAACCACTAACTAGAAATTAAATGAAAGCACACTTTTGCCACAGCAGAGTTTTTACTTACAGTTATACTCAACAACTGATAGCTGACTTCTAGTTTCTGTAAACCAACAGCTCTGATATCCTGGGGACTATGGCACATCACCTGGAGACAAACCATGACAACATTTAAATACAGAATTGAAAGCTATCCCTACTTGTGGTCTTGACGTGTTTAGTACTCATTCTGGATGACATCACGCTACAAAGATAATTACTGATATCTGGATATATAATAACCACAGCACATGCTACAAAACAGTGACCTAATGTACTGTAAATGAAGCTTGTGTTCTTTGTTCATGTTAAGATACTTAATGCAGTAATAAACATTACATTTAATTGATATTTACCCCCCATTAATACATAGCCATTGATATCATTGAGATAGCTGAATAGTGAAAGCACAAACAACAATCAGATACCATCAGTCCAATCATCAATGTCACAAGAATGGACTGCTTTTCTTCACTTTAATCTAGACTTTGCAAAACACAGTCTACAATTTTAAGAACAAAAATTTCTTCATTAATTTTTGCACCATAGAAATGACAAATAAACTCAATAAAAGACACAGGAGCTATTTCATTAATTTGTCTAGTTAAGATGTTCTTTAGATTTACTATGCATTGCGAGATGACTACTAACCTGAAAGAAATAAATGGTCTTGTCCCTGGCAAATGACAGAACCGGGTCGATCACTCTGTCTTTCTCTGAAACCTGTATGATGACAAATTGCCAGGCCAACAACGGCAATGTGGAGGGGTCACCCTGGTAAGAATGAGAGGAAAGTAACATCAGCTGATGTAATAGAGAGTCAAAAACATCTTTAATGCAGCTCATGATTTGATGCTTGCTGATCTTATGTACAAACAAAGCAACCTTTGGCAGCTGCTGCATTCAAGAGCTGAACACTCTGAGCCAAGGCGTGAATGATGTCTAATCTGAGGTACATAAAAGACACATTAAGAATTTGAATCCCTAAATGAATTAATCATAACAAATTTCAGTTTTATGGCATAATGGTTTAAAGTTTTTTAGCAAAAATTTACCTAACGTTTATGTATTACCTTCAGTGGATGGGTGAACATGACTTTCAAATGAGGTCGAAGGGTAACAAGAAGCACCTGAAATGGAATGAAATCATGAACAAAAGGACAGAAAAATAAATATTCTTAAATAAATCACAATTCAGTTTTCCCTATTTCAGCTTATAAATTTTGTGAACTGACACTTTCAGGAAATCTATCATTCTATATTCACCACAAGGAGGGAATTTTCAAAAGACCGAAAAATGCAAAACCCTCCGCATGGATATGACATGTTAACCATCATGTTGAGTCAAAATCAGTGGAGAATGAAAATATGTGACCGAAAAATTGTAAATGTGTAATAATAAAAAAGAAAAAAAAAGCAACAACAAACTGAATCATTACTGACTACATTTTCAAGCAATAACAGAACTTCATACTATATGTAACTGTATGGAACAGATAAAGTATAAGGAGAAAGTATTGGACTACTTACCTTTGAAAATGATGCCATGGCCAGCAGCATAACTTCCTGCATGGGGTGATCTTTGATTGTGTAGTTCATATGAAGTGGTTCAATAGTGCAAACTTCACCTCGACTGAAGGAAGAAAAAATCAATATGTACAAAGTCCACAGAATGTTTGTGTTGAACATCATGCCATAGATACGTAAAGTCTCTAATTCACATCTCCTTGCACTTTTACCCTTGTTAACATTCTAGGCCTGAGTGGAGTTGTGAACAAAGTTAAGATTTCAAAAGCATGGACAAAAATGTTTTGATGCCCCAACTAAAAATACTTTTACCTATTTTTTTAATACCACGGCCTTCATGTCGAGTGAGACTGAATGGGGATTTTGAACAATAAAAATAACATTGTGGCAACGTGATGATATCTTTGACACATGCATTTCCTAAAATGTTGAACATTCCATTCATATATGAAATGAGCTTCCACTCACCTTCCTGAAAACAAACACTGCGACTCACAAGTCCTCACACCGATCAAACGTCTGAAAACAGAAGGAATTCATGGGAATATAGCTACAACTCAAGACAGCTGCCATTTTTACATCAAATATCATACTGCTCTTCTGATGTTCCTCTACATACCCAAATAATCCACAGATATAGTAGTGCCACATCTAAGTACAGTGAAAGTCAGGTGCTACAGAAGCTTTTACACAAAGATTGACAAAAACAAATTCAGTTGTTTCCTATCTGAAGCTATTAAAGTTCAGATGTTTATTTTATTTGCTGAAAACTTTACATCGTAGGAGCTCACATATTGAGTTAACCAGTGCATTTAGAGAATGGTTTCTTAATGCATTATGATACATACATTCAGCATATATTTTTCATGGAAAGAGAAATATACTTATTTTCCTCATCTCCATGGTTAAAAAAGTCCTTTCAACAAAGTTCAGCACAGTAAAGATTATTGCGATCATTTTTAGAGTACAAATTTCAAGTTAATCCGCAAACAACCAACCATAATGAAGCATAATTGGCTCATGGAAAATAAAAATGACTGAAGTTTTTAGAAAGGAGGAGTTTCCTGATTCGCAAAGTCTCTTATTTTAAGCAGATTTCAATGATGGAATATCCTGAAAAATAATGACAGAAGTCACTGCCAGTTCATTCCTAATTTAAAAACTAAAGCAATTGGATCTTGACTTACTTGAACTCCAGCTCAAAGACTGACCCACCACTGTCACTACAAACAGCTAAAACATAACTGTCTGTGAACTGGAAAATAATAAAAAAGTGATTAATTCTTTTTGAAGTCCAAGGAACAGTTGTGACGTGTCTACAGAAAGAGTAACACTGACGAAGGCAGGGGACAAGATGTTTAAATAAAAGATATCAAAAACAAATCCTTGATGGTTAAAGTTTTTCATTCACACCTTCAAATTGTGATGGCCAAAGTTACAACCTGTTGATCAACACAAAAAATTCATTGTCAGCACTCAGAAACATTCATGAAACCAAACTGGACTTTGAGTGACACATGTCATTCGCATCTGACAAAGGAAAACAAGGCTACAATGGAACTGAATACTTTTTTATGTGAGAGAATGCAATTGGGAACATCTTCTTATATACTTACTTTGACATGTAACACTGCAGTGCCAGGGGGATGTGCATCTGTGATAGTTCTGAGAAGTTTCCCTGTTGTTAAATCCCACATTGTGATCTACAAAATTCAATTATAAAAAAATATTTTCCATAAGAAATTTCAGTGTTGAAAGATAAACAGCCCCTTCTATATAACAAATTAAAATGGTGGGCCAGTGACAGGAAACTTTGCCAATAAGCACAGGACTTCACTAACTGCAAGTATATATATAAATCCTAAAATGTAAATGTTATCATTACTTGTTACTTTTTCCATTGAAACCTCCAGGATTTCTGTCATTTCTACGAAGCAAAGAATGTAGATTTAAGTTGTCTAATGGCTGTTTGCTTTCTGGATACAGGCACAAAAAAAAACAAAACATATTGCTCTAGCACATCACAGTTATTTTGCTGATGGGACATACAGATTAACATGTGCAATGACTTCCCTCACCTGTCCTCTAGCAAAACCACACAACAATCGTGAACAGTCTCTGTTGAAACTAAGAGCTGACACTGAGCCATACTGGGCACCCACAGCCGTACTACCTAGACACCATTTCAGTACTTGCTTGGGATCTGTTTCAGATAACAATATAATTACAGTGGAACTTGGTTATAACGAGAGGTCATGTTCCACCAAAAATGTCTCATTACACCCGAGAGCTCGCTATCCCAGGAAAGAGTACAATTACAAAAGCAAGGTAAGGGATTAAAATGCACCACTACTTTTTGTGGTTATCTCCCTTGTTAGCATGTCCTGTACATCGATGGATATAATATCAAACTGACGGCAGATCTCAGCCCTCCTATTGGTACTTTTTTTGTGTGTGTGTGTGTTAACGGTAGCTATGTTTCGATCAAATTACGAGAGTCTGATGCAAAAGTTAGAGACAGACGAGTAAGTCTGTTTCCGGTGGTTTCTCGTGCAGACTGGCCGTGTGTTTGTGACACAGGGAGTGTAGGCATGTGGTCACGAAGCCCGGTGCAGACAAAGTGCGTACCCTGCGGGGCGATTAGTGACGATCAATGGCCGTGCTATATGTAATAATTTCGCACATCACAGGTAGTGACCAGAGAGTGCACATGTCTGATGAAGCTACATGGCTGTAGCCTACATGGCCTGTCCCACAGTTTGCCTCAGTGAGTGATGAGTCATCCCTCTGAACTGACTGCATGTTGTCTGCTGTCACGGTACGTGGTCAGTAGGGAGAGAAAGCATACTACGCCTAAGTGAGAGATGGCCAGGTGGGGCCACAACTCACAAGGCTGGTGGGTAGTAACAAACAAAGAATAACACATGGTGTCATTGTCTGAGTCCCAACACGTTGTTCCCGTGGCCGCCCCCACAATTTGCCATACGCACTCAAAATTAATCCTCTCGCTACAGCAGGTGCTTCGATTATCGATTGCCATTATTCAAGTATTTTATTACATAGTTCATATAGCAGAAAAAACGTGAATTTAAAATGTTCTCGCTGTTGGCATATGCATAGGTCTCGTTATTAGCAGTGTTGTGAAACATGATGGTCCACTGTATGATTATCAAAGGTAACAGATCTGAGATCATGAATTTTTATGTCAGCTCACTGTTCATTATGAAAACAAACCGATATGAATTGTGCAAAGGCCATAAAAATAATAAAGTGACTCAAAGAGTAAAACTGAACATGAAGAAAATTGATGAGAATTTAATAAGTTTTCTTTCTCACAACTAGTAAACAAAGGAAACTGCCCGGGCTGAAGAGGGCAAAAAAATTATGCCTATCAAAATAGGTTAATCATATCTACTGCATCTCATTTTTTCTTTCTTTTTCTTCTTAAATGCTTCATCTTACCAAAAACGAGGACTAGGCCATGAGATGTTCCAATTGCAATCAATGATGAGACCACCTGTTCAGGACACAATGGAACAGAGAAGATGAAGTCACTATGTCAAGGTGTAAGATATCATTTCAAAGGAAATATATTCAGAGCTCATGGAATTTCCAAGATAGCATCTTGCATGTCAGCACACAGCTCAAAGCAAAATGTTTTGAACACCACTGACCTCCAACTGAGCCATGTGGCTCATTGGTACAAGACTACATATAAACACATATAATGTGTGTTTGTGTACTATCACAGAGACACAGAGCAACCCACAGAAACTGTGAAAAAGAACCAAAAATACTGTGAATCTGCACTGATTCCTGAGCCCTATCAGTTATTCTACAAAAGTGACAATGCCACAGTAATGTCAACATTTGGAACTGATAAATTCTAATTACTACAATAAAACAGATAACGACTCACTGACAAAGTACAAGACAAATAAGAAACATTATTAATTATACATCAGTACATTTTCTTAAATATATACTCACAATGGCCGTTGGCATGCCAGCATCCACTCTGTCCTGGAAATAAAGAAAGTGAACAACTATATTTCAAGCTTAGATAATCAGTACCCTCAGTTATAAGTATGCCGTGATATTTTTGTAAATTATGTATTGCAATTATGCTAATGAAAGTAATTTAGATCTAAAAAAAAAGATTTAGAAATAAAATACAGATAAAAAACTGTTAGGAGTAATCTTTAATATCATATAAGCCCGTCAGCACCTCTCAGTTCCCTGGTATCCTGAAATATTGACAATAAATTCCTTTGATTTCACTCATCGATAACTATTCTAAAACCTCAAAATACACATGGATGTTGGAACAGAAAGAACAGAAGACTGGAGGAAAAATAGAAACTAACCAAATAAAAAATAAATGATGTCATACTTACAGCTGCTGACAGCAACTGGGCAGACACACTTTTCAGCTTGCTGGGTCTTAGAACAGATCCATGAACGGTAGGTATTGGTTTCTTTGCTCTAGAAAATAAGTAATGAAAGCAAATAAAAAGTGGGTGAATCAGTTGTGGGAATAGCAATGGTGCTTCCCAAATATTTTCTGATTGTGGAATGGGCAGAGGCTTGATGTAATATCAATGGCATGAGAACTTGAAAGAAAACACAATGCTTATACATATGGTGAGAGGATCAAACTTACCCAACAATTTCCAGCTTTATTACAAAATCCAATCCAATCTTTCCGAAAGTTAAAAAATAGAGTCGACTTTGAAAAAAAAAAAAAAAAAAAAGAACCCTTGGTAATGTAATGACCATGGTCTTTACACAGTTCTTTCATAATTTGAAATTTTGACCACAGTGCTTCAGAGCACCAATATCTTCTAAGAATATGATTGCACAGTGTTAACTTGGAGTTCCTGTATATGTCTTTCAAAATTCAGTAATTTTGTGTGTTGGATTTAAGAAAAAAAAACTAGATTAACTGATTTGTCATCATTTTCATCTGACATCTACACAAAACTTAAAATAGGATACACCGTTAAGACATGAAATAAATTGGCTGGACAAACAGACACAGTGGAAATATCTAACAAGCGCTGGCCAGAATGAAGCGTCTCCGGCAACATATTATTTGACATTATCTGACAGTTTACCTCTCTTTGCGTCTTGAGTCATGACTATCTTGACTCGACAGAGAGGATGTTTCCCCTGATTCCCCTGCATGAAGAAGGTGTGGTATACCTGGTCGAGGGACCACTGTAGCACCTGTGGTAGAAACATTGTCTTCCTCCAGCACTGATGTGTTGTCATCGGCCTAAAAAATCCAAAAACAAGGTTGTTCTTCAGAAAGTAACTTTTGGGGGTAATGAACTATGCCAAGCAAAACAAACATCGCAAAACAATTCTAAAGATCCTACACCGTTTATAAGTTTTTTTGTGGCAATTTGATACAGTAATTCATTTGATAAAAATCATTAAGTACGCCTTCTACAGGCAAAAAGAATGAAAAACGAATGACTCTGAAGAGCAATCTCACAATGAGGAAACCACAAAACTAATAATTTTACTTGGTCTCAAGAAATTATGGGAAATAACATCTCTGTTACCTCATTTAAGATGCTTTCCAATGTTGGAACACTGTCAACTTTTGGGATGTCAAACTCTGAGTCATCAAGCTGTAAATTCATGTGTAAAAAAGAATACAATAGTAGCACAGCAACTTTTAAAAGTGCGAAACAGAGAAAATTAGTATGAGGAAAGACAAATCCATAAGTAGAAGAACATGAGCCATTTTATTTACTGAGTGACTTTCCATGCAATTACACATGCTTTTTGTCATATTTATGAAACCATTCTGCCCATAACTTTGAGTTTAAACACATAAAACCACTTTGCATGTTCATTTTGCATTTTCAATGCAAAAATACTATTTAATTTTCATGCTTCTCTCTTCATAATTTTAAACTTGCCTCATACACTTAATATTAGTTTCCAAAATAAGTACAAGTACAAACCACACTGACATTTACATCACTTGGAGACATGCATCCATGCAAAATCAAAGGGACAAAAAACCTAAAAGGATTTAACTATCCAAAAAAAAAAACCCACGCGAATTTCAAGTAAAGATTTGCATACAGAAGTAGAATTGTGCACATGAGTAACCCGAACATTTCAATTACACAGGTCTATCAAAATGAAGACAATTAAATCAAAAATTTCTTAAAGTAGGAAACTAAAAGTAGCACATCTTATTAAATTAAAAATTTCTTTAAGTAGGAAGCTACAAGTAGCACATCTTGACCACCCCTGAAAAATGTGTATAAACATTACTTCAGGTCTTTTTGACAGTCTTTTTGTTTCACTGAACTTTCATGTCACATGAAGAAGATAATGAAGTGTGTTTATACTTCTTTTGTCCTTGAGGTCAACAACACCAGTGCCTACATGGTTTCCAGTTGTGAATAACCCGACAAGGCCATACCTTTCATTTCGCAACCTACATTGCACTAGTCATACAAAGCAAGACTTAGAATTTACAATGATTATATTAACCCTTTCATGTTTAACCCGGCCTTAAAATATGGTCCGCGATTTGTTCACTTCAAGCCGGCCGAATCCAGCTTTGTCTATGAGTACTATGACGCCCGCCACGTGTTCAACCCGGCCATATCTGGCCGGCCAGTGACCCCCAGTTTTGTATAAAATTTTGAAAAGAACAGTGCACGAATAGCTATAAATTGTAAATGACATCACCAGGTAATCTTCAGATGCCCACTGACCCAGTTTGAACTATAAAGCATGAGTTAGCCTACAAGTAATATTACAATGGTCATCCAACAAGCCTGTTCCTCCCTCTAAGCCTACATCATGGATTGGTCAGCACACACTTGTAGTAGATAGTACTGTATGCATGTGCTAGCATGGTGCTTTTGTGTGAGAAATGTTGTATGCTTGGATAACAAACAGGTCGATGGTGTGTAATACATATATATTGTTCGTCTGTCTCAGTGGTAGTGTCACACATCCCCATTCATCACTTCATGTTCATAAGCAACAAGCAGGTTTTGGCATTCCTGATGTAAATAAGTTCATCTTTTAGTACATTCATTTCTCAATTTAAGTATGTCAAAATTTATTATCATAGATGCGACATGAGGGCTACAATTTCCATTTTAGTGAAGGCACACAGCAGCAGCTGCCGGAGGGTTGAAAAATGTAAACAAGTGAGGGCGGCCGCATAGCTTGGAAGTTGGCCATTGGAGTGCTTCACAAGTAGCCAAAACAGAAACATAAAAGGGATAAAATGAAGATCCTGCACCTCTTCCTCACCCATTTATTTTATCTCACAGCCACACAATATATTTAAAGCACAACTGAGAATGCTCAAGATCAATCAGTTCACTGCTATGTATATAATATCAATATGAGTATCTGAATGGCACCGGTGACCTTACCTACGGTTTGCAAATTTGTCTAAATTCACACAATACCCTGTTCACACATCATAATTGTCTACTCTCCTTTTATTAATTGCTAAATTAAATTAAAATAAAAATTAATCTGGAAGCATTGGGCTACATGATGTCTACATAGAGTAGGCCCTACATGTCTAGTGATTACGCAAAATGCTGAAAAGAACCACAGAAAATGGATTTGAAATGCTCAAATTTGCAACAGGCCTAGATCTAAATCTATACTTTACAATGAAGCAATTTTGTAAACAGAACCATGTCGATGATGATGCGGAAATATGCAAGGCAGTGCCTGGTCTCACTCTTTGTCTCACAACATCAGAAAAGGTTTCTGAAAACTCCTGACCAAGGATGACGCTGACGCACTCACCTACATTGTTAACCCTCGTCCCGTGTTGAGTGAACTCGTCCACGTAACACCTCGTGCGGGGATAGCCAGCGGCCAGTCAGCCGATCGTTCGCGTGTTGACGTATAACCTCGGCGGTCGGGTCAATCAGGTCCTTGTGAACACGTGTATCGCGTATACTTCAGGACGCAATAACAACAATAGTGAATAAATCGTAAGGGACCCCTATGATATTTGGATAAAGTACTTGTGATGATATGCAGTAGGTTTTATAATTATTGTGAAATGGAAGGCCCAAATCAAGAATTTTCTGCATTGACATGCCGTTTAACACACGTTTTATCATTTTCCCAAGATCTCTCTGTGCTTTTTCTGTCCCTAAGTCAGGCCATTCAGGTGAACAAATTATTTTTTAAGCCATTCGCTTAATTTACTAACCACATGTATCGTGACATTGCCTTCTTCCTCCTCTATGTAAAGCGTCCACGTACTATGATGTTAGTTTTAGCGAGAGATTTGATTTCCAGTTCCAGGTCGTAGAGTAGGCTACATGTATACATGTACTGAAAAGCGGTTCTCTCTTAGAATTACCACATCAAATAAAGACAACGACTAACAACAAAGTCGGTCATTTTCTCCCAGTTTTCCCTGATGAAAAACCTACTGACAGACGCCCTTAAAATGCAGCATGCCCTAATATTATATCAGAATTCATAATTACAGACGTAGAACGGTGTCTCAAATACGCACAAGGCCCCTTTCTTCTCATTTCACATACAGTAGACGACAACCAGCATCAAAGTAAAAGTTTCCCCAAGATTTTCCCCAGTTCAAACTTCAGACCGTCAGTACTATTACACGAGTAGGCCTATGACGAATAGTTGCGAATAGTTGCATCGTAATAAACGTAATCGGACGATACCATTTTGTTAAATATAGTAGGGGTGACAGGATAGATAAACATGCGAAAATAGTGGGGAAAAAAAAAAAACGACAGCCTTGGCAACCTGATAAACAAAGCGCGAGGCGCAGCGTTGCTATACAAAAATGTGGCCTCCCGCAGGACCTGCGGTTAAGCGTGTCGAACAAAATAATGGCCTCCCGTGCCTCGCGTGTTGTGCGGCCCGCAGGACTAGGGTTAATTATGATTAGATTCTAGATCTAGTCTAGATTTACCTGCTATTCTAGTCAAGTTAGTGCAAAAAAAAATAGATCTAGGCCTACCTAGGCTATAAAAAAGAACGTTCGTTCGCATGAAAAGAGAAAGAGTTTTTCAAAGAAACATACGCCTTAGGTTAGTCAGATGTTAAATATTGCACTTGCACTACAAAGCTTCTGCAAATCAACAGGCGAGCTACTTGTTACACACCTCATCAATATCAAACGTAATGGCACTTATTTTGTCCGCAGACGACGCACTCTGCACATCAGTTCCGCCTTCCTCCGCCATGATTGTTTACCAGGGAAGAGACATAACTCTCAAATTCTATAGACTTGTCAACACAGGTGCCCTCCCTGCAATTTTCGATGTTCTGTCTCTGTCTTCAGAGAAACTCATTACAAGCCGCCAGCCATCAAAGAGGCTCTTTTTATAGGCTAGTGAATAAACACAACCTCGTTGGCAGCGATCCACACATGCACACAAACTCGTGCACACAAAAGAAACAATTAATGTCTTTTGCTATGCAACTGCACCGAGTCTTATTTGAAATCTGCTTATTTCATAAAAAAAAAATGCGACACTGATAGATTCTCCTTTAAGTCTATAAAGAAAATGTTCTGCAAAGCAGTGATTTGGGACGCAATAAATAATGGGGTTATTGTTACACTTCCCACAACGTACAACTGTTTATCTCAAATGTCTATAGCACATTCGTGGAACAACCTGAAAAAAAACACAAAAAAAACCAAATAATTTCTGTACATTATTGTCCATAATTATTGCTTCTTCTTTTTTTTTAAAATCCGTTCTACACATCGCAGCTTCCTCTCCTCCTTGATCCGACTTCATTTACTCTGTTTGCTGTTACTCCTATACTTTCTTAATATTTCAGAAAGCTTGTCTGAGATAGACCCACTGTCTTCAGCGACGTGGACAGTAATATGATCTATGCAATTCACATAACTTTGGAACTTACTGTGTGAATATAAAGCCTAAAGACGTTTCTGTCAGCAGATAAACAAAAATAATCAATAAAGAACTTTTACAATCTGGCCGTTAGCTGAACCAAACATGACGGTAGAAGGATTTCCCCAGCTGGAGACACCATTATTTCCCCTGTTTCATGGATTTGGTACATTACCTGGTGTGACGGCTGACAATTTCGGCATTTTCCCCTATACGCTTAAGGGATTCTGGGCCAAAGCTTGTCAGTTACTGTAATATAAAAAGGTATCTAACATCTAACCCGGGCCTTGCTGTGGGGATATTATTATTTACTTGCACTCCTCTAGTCTGTGAAGGTCAGTACAGGCTATGTGTTTGTTGAATAAGAGCCACTACTCTTTTGTTTTGAATTAATATTTGATTTGTTATTATTCAAATTTTGTTAAGTTTTGTAGGTTCGAACTCTGGAAATATTAATCAATTACAAAACAACAACAACAACTGAAAAGACTGAGAGAAAAAGCACCAAACACCGGTACAACAAATAATGTTTGTTGGTGAGAAACATAGATTAAAATTTGTTGACAGGTGGATAGAATCTGATTATAAGTCTGGATTAAATGAATCAATAAATTCTCTGTGAAATCTATGCCCTGAGACGTGTGCAAAAAAGCAGGCAAAACTCAAGACTGAGCATGATTTTATTGTTACCTAGCTGGATTACCAAAGCAATTGATGGTTTACTTTGAATAGGCCCTACATGAAGATAATAGCTACCAAAAGATATCTGCGATTATACACGAACTTAACCACGTGTTGTCACGTTCTCTGAAGTCTCATAATATCAAATAGGTCCAAAATCCCTTCCAAGTTTCTGATGGATATTTCACAGACACCAGCCTGTATCACTGTGTGAACTTCAGGAGCAACATAATTAAAGTATCGGTATCTTTCGTGATAATGTGTTATTTCAATGTCTGCAGCGAGAAGTTCCATTGAACGGTGCCCAGATAGCAATCCTACGGATATCCGACGCGTATGATTGACGTCAAGTGTTCAAATAAGAAGTTTCTTCTTAGATCCGCTGGTTACGACATCGCGCCCGCGTCAGTTTGATGTAAGGAAACCTCCCCCACGGTAATCCTATAAATCCTACGGAAATCTACCTCGGATTGACGTAGGGGTGCTAGGTGGGTAAGGCCTGTGGCGCATGGAGTTAACTACATTTTGCGACAGTGCGTCAGGTATCTCTTTCCACCAGGTGACTCAAGACAGTTTTGACGCACCCGAGTTGGTAAGACAGACATCTTTCAGTCTCACCAGTTTGCAAAGTCCCGTTTAAAGTGCACTTCTCACGCCGAAACCGAGACAAAACAGACGTAACTTAGTGCGCCATGAGACTATTACGGTTGAATGGGTCAGTAGCGCAGTAAAGTCAGCTTTTAGACACCCACTTCCTTCTTCTACCGCTGGAAATTCAACTCAAGAGTTGAGTCTCCCCAGCTTACGGTAATGATCGTGATTCATTATCCACGTTGGGTGTGACAAAACTCACAAATTGAGAGCCACGGGCTGTCAACCATAATCTTCCCACCTAATAAAACACACCTTTACATCCATGCTGAGTTCATGACTTGCCTCTAGCTACGCTATTGTTGAACTGTGCAAGGCATAGAATGTTCTGTAAATTTGCTTAAACGTCTTTGGTTTCAGAATTCCTACACTATAATTATACTAGTCTAAGCTGAACTCACGAGCGTTGCAGTTTGCCGTTTCATTTTTGCCACTGGTCTTTTTTTTTACACGCATTTATTTGCTATAAAAGAGGTGAACGCCCATTTTGTCAATATTATTCAAGCAAAATTCCCATAGGCCTGCCGGTGAACTATTTTTTACTTATTATTAACTGCTTGTTTTGAGTTCATACAGCATGAAACACATTAGAATTGCCTTTCAGACTGATACTATGTGCCGTGTGCTTTATTGCGCGAAAGAGTAGATTGCCTACATCCAGCTGAACGGAAAGATATTAAGACCTATTTAGTTCAGGATGGAGCTAATTAATGTAGGCCCCTATAATAAGAATTCACCCGCAGCCAAAATATATTTTTAAAGTTACAGCTTTTTAAATGCCCAGAGAACAAATGAACCCCAAAACAACTGACTGGCTGTATCGTCGATATTGGCCGATATTTCTAGAATTGCATAGAAACGGTATTTCTTTCAAACTTTTGCTGAGAGTACTGCATCCAAAATCCCCTCCTCCATACCGTGATTATTTCACGGGTAAATAGATTGTTGATACAAAGCCCCTTCAAGAAATTAGAGTTATGATGTCCATAATTATCAATGTTACGGATAATAAAAGACAAGAGTTTTCCGCTTTGCAGTGCCAGCGATTTGCACGTAAACGTAAGTAAATTACAAATCAGAAAAGAGTTTACTGTATCAACAGATTGTAATCATGCAGTCTTTTGTAACTCCCATGACAGCACGCATAACATGTGATGTACTAAAAACTTTAACATCCAAAAACAAGATATTATAAAAATACATCATAGCTTCTCAGCTGCCAACACAAGACTAATGTGGCTGCCAACAAGCAATTTTTAATTTTTTAATTTTTAATTTTAGAGCATTTTACTTTCAATACTATCGTAGGCTCAATCAAAACAAGTGATAAAAATAAACAGACAGAAAACTGAAAGGAAATGAGGCTTGGCAACCGTGGTATGGAAAAAAAAGGGCCGTTTAGGCCAGCAACATGTTGCGGGAGGAGCAAAAACATTTGGTCTTCTACACATTTGATCTTTGTTCAGTTTTCACTTGGTGATAACAAAAGAAAATAGATCTATTAGTCGTATAAATATCATAGTGAGACAGATGAAACGATAGAGCACATTTCATTATATGCAAATACTGTCTTTTTCCGTAACATGGCAGTAGGAAGAAGAAGTGAAGGGGGAGGGGTGGGGGTGGGAAGAAAGAGAAAAGGAAAGAAAAGTGCAACAAGTAAGCAAATAGAAAAGTAATTTTATTTCACTAGGTGGAGAGTTATCAGCAGAGTGTGGCCTACTACGCATCTCAGGGTGGGATGATATCAATTTCTGTGTTGAGGGCTTGAAATGATTGAGCTTTTATAGGAGTACACTTCATTTGCATAGGTGTTGCACACTTCATTGCGCTGATATGCTTTTCACATAATATAATATTACAGATTGCATCGATCCTTCACGGAGATAATTATTGTAAAGTGAAGGTGGTGAATACCTATAGTTTCGGATATGTATCATTATCATAATCTCTATGGTTATATTCCATACAGAATCATACCATAACGTCTGTAATGATTCTACGAAATAATGGACCTGACATAGCACTGTTCCCTCGCCCCGCCCGCAAACTTGCGCGAACGCCAACGCCACTTTCCTCGCGAGACCCCCATGGGACTTAATAATTTCTCCCCGCCCCTGAAGATCACCTTACTGTCGCGTTCACCAACACATAATTACTTTTTCGGCCTCTGCAGTGAAACAGTGAAAGAGCAGGAAATGTGAACGCCGCGTCTTCCAACGTAAATGCCATTGAAAAAAGGATTCAAGCAAAAAGTGCATAAAAGAGGTTGCCAAAAATAAACAGTACCGAGGAAGGAATATCGTCTCCGTACTTGCCGCTGTCTGTGTTTGTCTTCAGCGGTTTATTCCCACGCAATGCTCTTGTGCGAAGTGTCCAAATTTAAACAGAGATTCTCAGTGTTTGGACCACAGCGTTGAGGACAGACCTTATAACCTGATGTGATCGGAAGGTAGGCTTTCACATGGGAAACATTGGGAACATATTCATGAATTTTCTTTTTGTTAAAAATATTATTAGGCCTATGGCCATAAATTTAATGCTCCTTTGGATGTAGGCCTAATATACCCTACAGAACTGTGTGATGTTACGGTAACTCTATTATTACATGTGTAACTAACAGTGTTTGTGGCATCTGACAAATTGTTGTGAAATGGAATGACCTTCCTAATCTTGAATTCAGGAGGAGAACGACACTAATTTGGCACTTTATACAAATATTTTAGCAATGCTTATCAAGCAGTCGATGCTGCCTTTCCCGCTCTCCTTGTCAACTCGTTAGATCCTTATAGTCACTGCACTTGTAATAATTTGGATAAAAACGCAGGGGATTTTTATTTATTTGAATATGATATGGTATTCTCTGCTAAAGTCTCTGCATCGGATTTCCTAGTAAACCTTGCTCGCTTAAACTACAATGTATTCCTATCTTAAAACATTAGTCTTTAGACTATAGGCCAAAGTGTGTTCGCTTTTTGCAGGTAGAAAGGGAACAGCCCTTACATTATCTTTACCCTGTCAGTTTGATGAATTCTTCAGATGACGCACACGTTATTATTTTTAATATTCACATAAAATATCTTGTTTATCTGATGCAATGTAATCTCTCAGGGACTACTTTTTCTTATTATGATGTATTATTCTCCAAATAAACTCACAATGCATAATTTAGCCTACTATTCCCACGCTAATGAACAAACTACAATTTTTCAAGATACCTTCGCTCTTGAGTCTTCTTAAGACCTTCTAAACTATTTTGTCACAACTAAACAGTATTTTCTCATTAAAACTGCAAGAATATGTAAGGAGATTACTTTATAATCTTACATTAAAATCGATAACAGGTGATACGTGTGTTCGCTAGGAGTTTTACCAACTCATGAGAATGAAAGCAGAATGTCATCAACATGAATAATTCACGTCATCGCTTAGGGCTTATTCAGTAGCAAACATGTTTTGGCGTTGAAATTTCACCATTTCTCATTAATCACATAGCCTACCTTTGTTATTCTTGGCTATTTGTGACATCCTCTAATCAAGCCACACAGCTAGACAATAATTATATCTACGAAGCCCTGTGAATCAAACTTTGTGAATATTTCTCATTCTCATGTTTGGAAAACTTCTAATGTCCGCGCTAATCAAATGTTACTGATTTTAATATAAAGTCGTTCCTACATTTCCGCCAAGGCTATAAGTATATCTGCCCTTTATCTATTTATACTTTCATGTATTTGTATTAAGATTGTCAGAAATGACCAATGTATTTTCCCCTAAAATTATGTATGCAAAACTGACATAGGCCTAACTATTCTGTATCTAAGTTTTACTTAAATAGTTCAATTTTAATGATCTATGATAAAAACTCAGATGATTACCTAGACGTAGCCACTTTGATCATAAGCCGATAAGTCTGTGAGGGCTATATTTTCAATAATGTTATGTTTCAATAAAGTTGATCTTTGTGCATTCTCTCACCCCCCTCACACTAACAGTGTTAGAAGTCAGCCAATGGAAGTAAAAACCTGACCTCTGCTTAACCAAGTGTGACTGCTTTATTTTTTTCATGTCAGTGTGGCTCTCGACCTTGATCTAGCTGTTATTCGTGTATTGTATTTAACTTTCTATACAAGAGACCGCCAGATATTTTTATACTGTCGTCAACAGGGTTATGCAAGATAAAGAAATATACGAATAATCATGGTCCGTATTTGTTTAGGGCTACATTCTCTCAGTGGTTTAGCTTGAACCAAAGTTGGTTACCCGTGTTTCTTTCTGTTATACCCGAATACCACAGATCTTTGCACAAAGGATTTCCTTTGAGAGAGTCTGGTTCAAGAATGGAGTACATGTACTTTAGTTTTACTGAACCTCCACATCAGTGATGACAACGGCTAGTGTGTCAGCTTCGCTGCACTGAGGAAACGGCTTTGAGTCTCTCCCCCCCCCCCCACACCACACACACACATCTACCATTATTTTTCAGATTAAAGAAATATTCGCTGGTTACGGCTCAGACTATCATTTAATGGGACAAAACCACAACCACCACAACATCATCATCATCATCAACAATAACACTTATCACACCCCAATAGTTTCAGAAGAAAATACATGTTAATCTCTGTTTTGTGGGGGGGGGGGGGGGGCAACTTTGTGGTTAATATCGCAATGCAGTAATAGTAGGCTACTTTAATTATTTTGTATTTTTAAACATTGATCTTTAGCAAGTGCAGAATGTTGAGCCACAATTACGACGTGGCCGGACAGAACGCAAGGTCAGACCCTCATCCACGGGGCAGTGTACGCTACAAGTCAGGTCTGACAGAGAGAACACCTACAGCTTATGTCTGGAGCGACAAAGCTCAAAGTCTGAATGAAATATTGACGGATGCAGCACTTCCAGTTGTAGTTAAGGTATGCAGAACATGCAGAAATCACAAGATCAAACCTCATCCAATGTATCTTCAATCTAGAGGGTTTAAACATTAGTGCAGTGCAAGAGACAAGGATAAGAGGAAATGGCTGAACCGAAACGAAAAGAGAATGTGTGGAAGTGCAGTTCAGAACAGTTCTAATCGTTTTGCAATGTTCAAGTGGTGTGGAGAATTACAAATGCCCAAGAAGGATTCGCACATTTTCGTTTTGGTTTGGAGCCTTCATCAAATACCGGATCGCGGGGCATGCTATTACAATCTGAAATGTTTGAAATTCTGATCACATTGTTGATAGATTCGTTAGATAGATTCATCTAATCACATTGTTATGATTCATTAGTTAAAGAAAGCCACGCAGCATATCGTACTTCGTTGTGATAATGTGACAGTATGAAATAGAAGAGGCTGACACTGGCAATCTCGTCTACTGACGAAGACTTGAGATTTCACTAACGTTCTGAAATGGCACTGAAAATAAAATACTGTATTCATGGTTCAGTTCTGTTTGCTTGGGTTTACAATGTAATGTATTAATGAATGGGAAGATTGTCTGAATTCAGTACGACGTATACTGCATGTATTTGCCTTGTTTTCTCAATCGTTCCAGCTGTGCAATGACAACATGATCAATGATACGGAGACTCCAGTTGACCTCCGTCAACCTTTACTACTGTACAGAGAGGTTAAAGGCAAGAAACTTCATGCCAGAAATCTGAAGGCTCGCCCTGCTGTACGTGATGTTGGCAGAACAGTCTACCATACAGTGGGACCTTTTGTCACCTTCCCCGAATCCTTTCCAGGTTCTTTTATATATGTTTTGGTTTGACTGTCCAGCCATGTCTACTCAATGCTTTGGCAAAGCCATCGACAGATGAACAATTTCAATTAAGATTTGATTTAAAAATGCTCACATGCCGCATGATGAATCAAGTTCATAATTTGTGGAAAGTCATTCAGCATTTCATATCATCAATTATATTTGTGTTAATCATTCTGCAACAGAAAGCAACATGATACAAACATTCATAAACGTTTAAAGTGGGCGCACAACGCTGTTGGGACAAAAGGAAATAAAGTACAATTTAAAGAAGCAACAACAACATCAATGACGACGAGGAAGATGCCTACAACCACAACGTTAGCGCCATAGAGCCTTCCATAAATTTCTTTCAGTTCACGTCAATTAATAAAGTCAGTTTGCCCCAAATACAAACTGGATTATATTTCTTTTCATGAAATGAAGAGCTCTTTATTTTCTTTCCTTTTTTGACTCGCCCAACCCCCTTCTTTCCTGCTCGAACATTCATTGAGTCACCACCTCGAGATTTGGAATATTTTACTGAAGTATTCAGTCAACCGTGGAAACGTGATAGACCAATTTATGAACGTATGTGCACTGTTGTTGACAATGGTAGTAAAATTAGAAACGTCTGAGCCTTTCGAATCCCAGGCTTATTTTTTAAAAACAATTTCATGTACGTTGCACTCGCAGTTTCGAATCAGACACAGAGCCACTGCCGGGTATAACATTTATCGAGCTTTTTTGATAAAATCACGACATGAAAACCGACCGACCCGGGCGCTAAGAGGCAAATAACGTCGCAATGTTCTGACAAATGAAAGACACAAACCGGATATTTTACATCTTGCTATGTATTAAAAGTCAATTATTTTTTTTATTATATATCCTGCTGTACTATAATTTAATAAATATTATACCAAATAATGCGTGTTTAGTAATGTTTTTTTATTTACACGTCTATCAATTTAAGTAAGACCTGCTTTTTATCTATACATTATCTCTGTATGAAGCCATTCACATAAATTGCAGTAAAAGCATAGTTTAAATAGTCAAATAACGTAATTTTATTTTTCAATTTATGTTGAAATCTTGGAAATTTTGCAGGTTACTTCAAACTGATTGATTCCAGAGAACAGCCACTGTCCTCCATAGCTGACGTAGGGAGGCTGATGTCCAAGTCATTCGTCAGTGTTGACCCGTGCGCTGGATATGTTTGTCTGAGTCAGCTCAAGGTAGGATAAACCAGAAACTGGCCATTCAACATTTAATGAAAATATCGTTATCATCATCTTTGGTATTCCTGTCTCTTACTGCCATCTTCATGACAATAATTAAAATCATGAGAAAAAAAAATACAGAGTGAAACCTTTCCTCCTTATCATCGACATTGACATTGACACCATCTTCAGCACTATTCCCATCATCAGATGGAAAACTGATTGTATTTCATGAATCCTGGGTGTCAAGTTGAATCTTAGGTCTATAACTCCATAGTCAGTAAAAATGCGCTGATAAGAAGATTCAGAAGTAGTAATAAACAATTTGCAGCCTAGCATGACGATCAAGATAGCGACAGTAACATGGTGGTATTATTATTATTAATTCTATATATAATAATAATGATAATAATAGTAATAATTGTTGTCATCATCATTAGGCCCCTATTGTTATTACTATTATTGTTATTATTTCTTAATGCCTTGCGCCCGTGTCGTTGATTATGGACAGGGACGGAAACTGGTCTCAGGATCGCTGCTTCAGATTTACTGGTTTCCTTTTCCAGGACACGTTGTACCAAAAGACAACCCTCCCACCGGGCATGTACCGTCCTAGCAGTATCTTGGAAGGCAGTATAACCTACATCAACAAAAGAAAATCAGAGAAAAAGAAACTGGTACGGTGTCTTTCATGCGAAGACGAAAAAGGCAAAAGAGTACTCTTTCCAATGGATGCTAGAGGGGGGTTCTATATTTCAGAACTGAATCCCACATTTTCCAGACACTTCAACATTGATTCAGCCTGCAGGGTGTATAAATGGACAGCATTTGATTCTAATAAACTCAAGGGAGTGCAAGTAAGGATGATCTACGGACGTTTTCCCCAGCAAGACTGCCAGTTTACTGGGTATCTTGAATTTTCTCATGCGACCCCAGAACACACTGTGATTGGCTGCACCATGACCTCATCGCCGAGACTATTCGAGATGGCTGTGACGTCAGAGCCGTTTTTCATAATGGCCTTGAACTCGGAGGACTTTTCTAGTGGTACTGTGCAGCAAAAGTCTACACAGTTTGCCAAAAGCGAGTGTGGTACGTACATGCAGGCTATCAAAGTGAAGAAGGATTATGACATTGATCAAGGTGACGGTCAAGATTAAGGTCTCAGGACCCTCGTAAAAGTTGAGTGCAGTTAATTAATATTATCTCCTCAACAATTCCATCAGGCGCGTTTGTGATGCCCTTATGTTAATAGAGCTGTCCTTATCTGAACAGTTGTCAAAACCGCAAGGAAACTTGATTTCTTCAACAGTTTCCTTTTTAATTTTCATATCGGTGCAGCTTTCAAGCGTACCTTTTGCCTTCTTACTTCAATAATTTATGGTCATATTTAAAATTGACATATATTTAGAGGCTGCCATGTTATGTTATCACGATGATTTGTACAAGGGAGTAATCATTATATTTTAAAGCTTGCCTTTGCTGTTCACATAAGGACAACTGTTCACATAAGACACGACGCACTCTTCTATGTCCTTAAAATGGGATTGGGTAGCATCTATGGTAACAGCAACAACAAACAACAACAAAATAATAACAACACGAACTTATAATATTGAAACTCTGTCACCATTACCACAAAAGCAACAACTAATGTTATCAGTGGCAACAACAGCAACAACAATAATATCCCTTTTAGTACCATCACCACTACTGTTATCATCACTAGGATCTGCTGCCCCAAAGATGAAGACTTCGGTTTTAGCAGTATGTTACATGTGTTCTGTGATCAGTGAAACGATTAGAAAACACAAAACAATACACAACAACATGAGTCCTTTTCAGAACGGATTGTCAGATTTGTTGATCATGTGAATGACTGACTAATGACTGTGACATGGACTGATCAATTGATGAATTGATTTGCTTGTGCATTGACTTTTCCACTGACTTATTTGTTGATTGATTCAGATATGAAGATATTTGGTTGTTTAATTAACCGATTGACTAGCTAATTCACTGAACGGCACAGAATAAAACAAAGAATTTACAGTTGGTACTAAATAATTGGCAGAGAAAGTGGTTGTAAGAAATGTAAATTTTATACTTCATGTTCATGTTGATTTTCTGTTTTGTACGGATGTTGTCGTTAGATGTGATATTTTAGGGAGCAAAGAATTTAAAAATGAGTTGACGAAAAATAAAGCTGAGTAACTGAATTGCTTTTCGTGTTTATTGTTAATTAATTGCAGAGGGTGATGATAAACTCGTTGCTTCCCAGTAAACTGGTTTACAGGGGCAACATATTTTCTATGATAAGATTTGATAAGAATTTGTACTGATTCCTCGAGAGGCATTGGAGATACACAATTCCAATTCGAATTAAAGTACATCTGTAATCATGTGTGAAGGACACGTAATGTAAACAAATACGGAAAATAGCAAGAGTTCAGTCTGTCACACAATAACAGCGACAAAGAGCGAAGGCACACACATACAAACATAGGACTACAAGTTGTAATGTACACACTAATTAAGTGACCACATAGTATGAAACAACAACAGCAAAAAGAACTGAAAAAAAAAACGGAAACCAATCATTTAGAAAATTAGAAAAAAAAACCCCATTTATTATTACACAAAATCATGCTTTGACAATTTGTGTCTGTACAATTATTGGCAAAATCACCATAAATCTTTTGTTTTCTCAAGTATTATAGAATATAGCACCTGGTTGTTGAGACATAAGTGAATAGGATTGATAGGAGACATATTAATTGTCATGAACTAAATACCTCTCTACACACGGAGGCTAGATAGGCATCAATAGACAGAATGTTTGGGAAAGATAAATACTTAATCATAAGAAGAAAGACAAAGGATGTAGTATAATCCAAAGACCAATTTATCATTATATCTCGCTCACCCTTTGTCCGAATTGGCTTTGGTGGGCAAAAGAAAAGTGAGATAAAGAAGAGCTTCTTTTTTTGAAGGGGGGTGGGGTGGGGCGGCAGGGGGGAGGGGGGGGGTCTCCAAAGTCCAAACCCAAAGTAAAAACACAAGAACAGTAGCAACAAAACAACAACAAAAACCAAAACAAACAAACAAACAAAAAACAACCACAAAACAAACCGGCAAACCTCATTATCGCCATGTGTGGCTATCAGTCATCAGCATTTATCACAGCTGCTTTACTTTAAAGTATCAACGTATATTTCTCATATACATTTAAAAAAAAATTATTTGCAGTGTTCTTCTTTGTATGTACGCCAATGACAGTACATGCATGACAAAACGAAATAATGATGTAGATATACACGGCCATGACAACAATAATATCGGTAATGATAATAGTCACTTTAAGAAAAATGATTATAATGATAATTAAAATAACAACAATAATCCTGCTTACAAAACACTATAAACTTAATTAAAAATAATAATAATTTAAAAAAGTCAAGATGGTATACCTTTAACGACGTAACCAGGTTTGTTGACAGTATAATGTTTGTAAATCTTATACAGCTGATAACGTTTAAACTCATAATGTACAGCCCATCCACTTGCGACTTACCGACATTCTAAATCTCACACTTGGGTGTGAATTTTATAATTTAAATGTTGGGAATTATGGCCAGCCTGAAAGAATCACTTAACATCTCATTTTGATCTGCATTTTGTCCAAACTAGCCTTCTTTCTTCACAAAATGGTGTGGGCTTTTTAGTTTTCTCACAGCCAACAGATCGGATACAAATATTACTGATAAATACACATTTTTTTTTTCTTGTACTGGTTGTGATACACAAGTAAACTGCCCTGTTGTCTCTTTGAATAGGGGTTAAGGAAGTTGTGGACCTAAAACATGTTGTTCACAACGAGAGCATTACGAAACATGAAGTTCATACTGCAAGAAAGAGCTGAGGTGTTCTGCAAGGAAATGAATAAAATACAGATTTTGTTATGAACTCTTGCAATCCGTAAAAGACCTGTGGAAATATCAATACCACAACCTCCTACAGAGCAGCAGGAAGATTGCTGCTGTACATGAATAATTGATTAGAATTGATTGGTAGCAATTAATAGCATGATTATGATAATGATTATTATTTTATTGACCAGTTCTCTAAGCCATTCAACAATCTAGGATCTTTGATCACATGACTTGAGACTGATCTCTCTCAAGATGACTTCAAATGTGAACACGAGGGCGAATTTATTCGCTCTTTACAGTCATTTTTAATTATTTCAGAGAAAGAAATTTTCTGATAAACATTAAAAGTGCGGTAAGTGAAATCTCGCTTTGGTTGATTAAAGAACAACAGATTTAGAAGAAGTGAGACCAACAGGTGTGCAAGAAACACGAGACGTGCAACTTGATCGAGGATGATGTCAGCGTTGGTCTTCCATTATTGTTACCGCATCGACTTCTCACTTGTTATACAGAAAATCTAACTACACCGAAAATTACTGACTGATTGGTGTCAGTAAGATGACGGGTTTTAGTGTTAGCCTGAAGTTGACCCCAAGATCCATTTCTGATCAATCCAAGAAGCTGCACACAAGAGCGCGAAAGTCACTACCCAATTCAGGACTCGTGCACAGTATTCAAAAGCCTCAGCCCCACCACAGAGAAAGGGCCATAATACAGTGAGGTCACTTGAAATTCACTTGAAATAAAGCATTTCGTTCTTGATTCACAGCTGAGAGAGACCAAACAGTTAAGAGTGGCTAAGCTCACAAGCAAACAGCACTTGAAAAGTAATAGAGACCGGGCTAAACATGAGTTTGAGACTCTCTGGCTTTGTATCTGAACTCTGTCAGTTCTGAAAGAGTTCCCCCTTTGGGCACCACTGCCTGATCTTCGCTGCCAGACGCAGAGTCCGAGTCTAACAAATGGTCCACAGGCTCGCTGGTTAAACTGATGTCCGTAATGAGGTCAAGGGCTCGCAAGGCATCGTCGGTCTCTCGCACGAGCGATGGGTCAGTTGGCATGTGCTGTATGACCTTCTGGTTGGTGTCAAGATCGGGTGAAAGTTTGATCATTTTACTGAACATGGTGGCGTATTTCTTGCACAATTTCTGGGCATCTTTGTACGTGGGCATTTCCTGGAACGGCTCATCATCGGAGAGGTACTTTACCTGTGGAGAAATGGGAACGGTAACTTGAGTTATTCCAAAATCTACCACAAAGACATTTTCGCTATGAGCAGCAGCCACAACAACATAATAACAACAGCGGCAGCAAGGAAAAAAATCAGCAATAACAACAACAGTAATGTCATCGCATAAAAAGAAAAAGACCAGTAAAACAGATGTGGCAGTAATAACAACAACAATAACTATAACATCTACAACTACAACATTGAATTGAAGAACTCGTGTAAGGAAAATATAAAAAGCATCATACTCATATTATTGTAAAAATAATTCAATTAACAACTTTCATTCTTCCCATACTTCTCCATATCAGTGTAATAATTCCGTATCTTCTACATTTATTCGTTTTCATTCACCCATTCCTTCTTTCCCTGGCTCTCTACATCCATGATTTCTTTCTTATTACTGTGCTATTATGTTAACACAAGTACACAATTAAACGACTTCTTTTTAGCCATGAATGCCACAAGGCTTTTAAAGCCCATCTTTAATCAAGCGAAACAGTACAAGTTCCCCTACTTGCCTATCCCATGGCCCACTGAAAACAAAACCGTGATTTCGGGAGCTTCAGGCATACTCCAATTTCACCTTAAAATGTAAATCTTACCTTCACAGGAGCAGTCAGAGGGACTTCAAAAAGCACATTTCTTTGATTTAGCATCGTACTCCCCAAAACCACATCATCAGCGCAGGCTTTGCGAATCGACAACATCCCTATAAGAGAATGAGAACTGATATTCAGATCTATCAGGCATTAGAGGAACAGATGAAAACTGCAGAACAGTCGCACAGATGATTAGATTTAATTAGGCGTCTCCCGCAATAAACAAGACATCGTTAAAATTTATTTAAAAAACCTGCCTGTCTTATTTTTATGTCCAATTGTTTGAACGTCAGTGAATGTTACTAAATAAGCAAAATAAGAGAAATCAACCCCCTAGGGAAGGACTTTAAAAACAAACAAACAGAAAGTAGAGGGGAACAGGCCCGAAAGAATAAAGCAAATGAAGAAATGAGCCAAAAAAGATGAAACGACGAACAAGAGAGGAAAAAGAGGTGAAATGCAACAAATGCACAAAAGCAAGAATACACCAGGATTGAAAATATATAATACCAAAATAGTCTCAATGTCCACAGGGGGATGTGGAGAGGCAACAGAACTTGACGGAACAAAACTAAAAGGGGGATGACAATATTGGAAAGGATAATAAGCTTACACAGAAGTTAGTGCTCTTAATGATCTTGGAAAGAATAAAGTCAAATGAAACTTTGAGAAATATTAATGATAGAAAGGTATTCAAGAGCACGCAGGAAAAGAATCAAATATAGAAATAGACTTGAAAGACTAGCATGAAAATCAAACAACCAAACAAAACTGACCACAAATGACGTGTAATCAAAATGTGACAAAAATATGAGAGAAATAATTCGCATTGTACAGGGGGAATTAAATGTAAACCACTTAACACTATCAGATTTGATTGTTTCCCTTACCTGTGAAAATGCAGGGGACGACGGGGGCTTTGCCGAACAGAAGTCTGACTCTGATGGGAAGTCCTAAATCTGTCAGGATGTCCTTCATGCTGTATACAGCATTCTGTGTGATGTGACCACGCTCGTAAATGGCGTTGAATTTACCTAAAAAAGAAGAATATGATGTGATTGTAGTGAAGAACTGTGTGACTGCCCTAAGCAGCTTTTGGTACAGGGCGGAGATAAAATAAAATATTTTTAAACTGATAATTTTGAAATGCAGCAATGGCGAAAGAGGTGATAATAATTATTAATACAGAGAAATGGAAATTCAAGCCTTTAAACGAGAGTCTAAAAAAGGAAGTATTTTAGCATTCCGTACAAAGACTTCACAGACACGCCATCTGTGTGGCAAATCAGGATGTCTTTGATAGATGCAAAAATGATAATGGTATACCTAATAGGCGAGAGAGAGAGAGAGAGAGAGAGAGAGAGAGAGAGAGAGAGAGAGAGAGAGAGAGAGAGAGAGAGAGAGAGACGGAATGAGACGCACGACATCGTTTTTCTTATATCTCTCCTACATTTGAACATTTTTCAGTTCACTTTTATTTTCTTTCTGCCATTTCCCCCATCGTGTATAAATCTTGTAATAATGACCATGATTTGTTTTTCCCTTGATATTACTGTATCTATCTATCTATATGGCCTTTAGCGTCTTTACAGACGGTCTTAGCAGCTAGAATATTCACTTTCACTTTGACTGACAGCTTCTCTCGTGGCTTATTCTACCAATGTTTGACCCGAGAGTGCGATGGCAGTGATTGCAGGTCAGTCTTTTGGGTTCACTTTGGCGAGTGTTTTCATTCCGCCTCTGTCGTTTTGTCAGGTATGTTTCTTTTGCCTTGAAGTCTATTGCGAGCGTGCCACTGCGCAATTTTTGTCTCCATCTGCTTCGATCATTTGCAAGGTTCTCCCATTCATTGGGGTCGATATTGAATGCTTTCATCGTGACCTTGCAAGTGTCTTTGAATCGCAGATGTGGCCTACCTCTGGGTCGGTTGCCAGTAGCAAGTTCCCCGTAGAGAATTTGTCTGGGGATGCGATCATTTTCCATACGGTGGAGATGTCCAAGCCACCGCAGTCTTTTTTTGCCTAGGAGGGCCTGAGTTGATGGAATGTTGGCTCGGCTCAGAACTTCGATATTTGAGATCCTGTCTTGCCACTTGATCTTGAGAATTTTGCGTAGGCAGCGCAAGTGGAAGGAGTTGAGGGATCTTTCATGTTTGGAGTAGGTGGTCCATGTCTCTGAGCCATACAGCAGGGTGCTTAGGACGCAAGTTTGGTACACGAGTACCTTTGTTTTGATGGTCAGCTTGCTATTGTTCCACACCCTTTTTGAGAGTTTGCCAAAAGCTGTGGCCGCCTTTCCTATTCTGGCATTTATTTCAGTTGTTATGTCTGTGCTACCACTGATGGTTGAGCCTAGGTAGCAGAATTTTCCCACTTGCTCCAGAGGAGAGCCATTCAGCATGATTGGGTTGGGGTTTCTCAAGCCTTGTGTCAAAACTACAGTTTTTGAGACACTGATCCTTAGCATGAATTTGTCACAGGCTTTGGCAAGGCTATTGATGAGAGCCTGGAGCGTGGTTTCATCGTGGGCCACGATTGCAGCATCATCTGCGAAGAGGAGCTCTTGTAACATAATATGCTCTGTACGAGATTTTGCTTTTAGTCTGGCAACATTAAAAATGGAGCCGTCCACTCTGGTGTTAATAAGTACTCCACCTGAACATTGACCAAAGGCATTCTTGAGTAGGGCTGCAAAATATATACCAAATAAGGTAGGAGCAAGAACACATCCCTGCTTCACACCGCTGTTTACAGCAAATGAATTGGATGTGCAGCCTTCAAAGTTGACACATGCCCTCATGTCAGTGTGGAAGGATGCAATAAGTTTTAGCAATGTTGGTGGACAGCCTATGGATTTAAGGACTGCATACAGGCCAGATCGGCTTACGGTGCCGAAAGCCTTTGTTAGGTCCACAAAGCATGTTATAAGCGGCCTGTTTTGTTCTTTACATTTTTCTTGGATTTGCCGAAGTGCAAATATCATGTCAATAGTTGATCGTTTGCTTCGAAAGCCACATTGTGTTTCTGGTAAGACTTTTTCCGCCAGTTGTTGAAGGCGGCAGAGGATGACGCGAGCAAAAGCCTTTCCAGTAATGCTGAGGAGGGATATGCCTCGATAGTTGTTGCAGTCGCCTTTGTCTCCTTTGTTCTTGTAAAGTGTGACAATTTTGGCGTCTCTCATATCATGTGGTATCACGCCTTCTTTCCAACACTGCAGTAACAGATTATACAGGTGTGGTAATAGTGGGCCTTTTAGGTCTTTTAATACCTCTGCAGGAATGTTGTCACTTCCTGTGGCTTTTCCAGCAGACAGGTGGTCGATTGCATTGGAAAGCTCGACTAAGGAAGGTTCAGCGTCAAGTTCGGCCATTATTGGCAGTTTTTGGAGGTGTTCCTCAAAATCTGGTGGAATATTTTTCTCAGTTGAATACAACAGAGAGTAATGCTCTACCCACCTATTCAGTTGTTCATTTTTATCTGTGATGGGTTCACCATTTACAGACTTAAGTGGGGCGCTTTTGGTGATGATTGGCCCAAGAGCTACTTTCATCTGACTAAAGGCGGTTTTCATATCTCCCTTTTCATTTGCCTCTTGTATGCTGTTACACAAGTCTGTCCAGTATTTGTTGGCGCAACGTCTTACCTCCAGCTGAAGTTTAGCTTTTGCATTTTTCAAACAAGTTTTTGTACTCTGATTGCAATTTTTGTTATACTCATTGAAAGCAGATTTCTTTTGCTCAATGAGAGGTAGGAGAATTTCGCTGTTCTGGGCTACCCAGTCGTTGTTTGAAACTTTATGCTGTCCAAAAGACTTGATGGCACAGTCATGAATTTTTGAACTGAGAGTGTTCCATGTTTCATCTACCGAGTCACATTGGGTGACATTATCCATGCTTTCAGCAAATAACTTTTCAAATGACTTTCTATTTGATTCATCTCTGATTGCTGTTACATTGATCTTAGGGATTGAAGGGGCTTTTGATCTGTATATTTTCTTGGCCGAAATTTTGATTTTGCTGACTACCAGTTATTACTGTATATGATAGTGATAATTAAGTTCTTCGAGGGCAGAGATGATTTACCGGCACAATCTCGGTCGAGGAAAAACAAAAGAAAAAAACAACAACAAAAGATTCTGCAGTCACTATTCAAATTTGACTCACCCCTGTGTGTAAAAGGCACTAATATCTCAGCCTGGTCTTTGTCCACACATTTCAAGTACGTCACTTCCTGATACTCCCATTCCTTAGTCTTCTTTTTGAAAGTCCCGGTCTCTGCACTCGTTTTCCACTTGGCATTGAACGTACCTGCGGATCAACAAGGAATCAACTGTACCAGCAAAATTTACGGTACACAGTTCACGTGACCATTCTGGAACAGATCTTCAAACAGCGAGTGTCAATAAATAAATAAATAAATAAAAATCAGGACCATGTTAAGTTTAGGAGAGCAAAGCCCGTGGAAGCGAAGACAACCATATTTTCCGGTACAACTTGGTGGGGTGAGCCCAGGAGGTGTGCTGTTCATAGTTTAAAAAATTTTTTCGAATAGTACTCCGCTTGTTGCGAGAAATAATATAATTAGCTTTAGAAGTTCGTTTGTAGCCATTCATATTTGCATCAACATAAGAAAATCCATCACTAATGTGTTCAAAGGTGCCATTAACTCGGACTGCTAAACAAAAAATTTCGATCGTGGACTGCGCAATTCAAAGTGCTATATTTCAAGTTCACACGACAGTGTAAAGCACTATAATGATTCACTTGTATTTTTTGAGCCATACCTTGCAGGCCAAGTGGGAAAAAATATCTTTCACAAAGAGGTCTTCTTTGTCCTTCTGTTTTCTCCATTGAATAGCGTAGTGCAACAATCATTAGGATTCCATAATTCAATAACTAAATGAATAGTGAAGAAAAAAAAATGGAATGGGGAGGAAAATCCAGGAAAGTTCTATATTGAATAGAAAAAACGAAAAACACAAATTTTCCAACTGTCATGGGGGTAAAGACGGTAAACAATGTCAGGTGTCCTTTTTTTTTCATTATATTTTGTTTCACTTTGGGATGAAATTCTTCTCGTTTGGTCTATCGGATCTCGTGAACACAGGTTACTGGGTGCAAGATGTCCGTACCTACAGTCCCCAAAACAGAACCGGCAACAATTTTCCTCTCCAGGTATTTCTGATTTTCCCCTTCGCCTTCTATTCGAATGCCCTTGACATTGGATCTGGTGAAGAACTTCCGGGGCATTGCCTTAGCGACCTCCGCTATTGACATGAAGCAAGTGGCACGACTGAAGTCTGATGGGACAAGCTCGAACCATCCTGAGGAAAGTTGTAGCAGAAATTTATTTATATTAAAAAAAAAAAGAAAAAAGAGAGGGCCATGTCAGTGACAACTGGCATTTAAAACACATCCATGCCACACCCATGCATGCACACTGTCACGAGTGGAGTGATTGCAATTAAGGGGATTGCTACAGAGCGGGTGTAGAATAAGAAGAGCTCACGACAGACGGATAGGAAAAGACGTGAAAGGGGAAGAGTAAAAATAACTCATGCAGACAAGTGGGAAAAGCGTGCGTGTATGAGTGGTGTGGAAGTCTGTATGAGGCGAAAGCGCTGGATTACTATCACTGCAAGTTAGAAGGTCCTACGGATCGGACCTGTGAATAAAAGCCCATCGAGCGGACATAAAGGGAAGCAGTCGAGAAGACTAGTGAGAGTCCTTCCAGTTATGACTGGTATGTAGAACGTTGATTGATTATTATGATTGATGTATTATATTATATTCGTCTATTACCATGATGTGAATAAGTATATGTGAGGAATGTGGAAGTCCTTGATATTGGATATAGCAATGTGCGCCATGAGCGATAGATGAAAGTGAGTTCATGGATTTGTAGCGCGAGTGAGTAGTGTGTACTCCGATGGAGGTGTGTTACCGTAAGATGTGTGGTGAGTGAAAGGTGAACTAGTGTGTGTACGCTTCATAGATTGTAAGGAGAGGTGGAGTGAATAGAAATGGTAGGGTATTATACCAATGTAATGTTATTCTTGTAGGTGTCGGGGACGGGCCGCAGAGCCACCTCGATGAGCACAGGGGATAGGCCAGCATAGGGCCGGAGGCCACACATAGGC
Organism: Onchidella celtica; assembly: GCA_963931925.1. Classification (NCBI taxonomy): domain Eukaryota; kingdom Metazoa; phylum Mollusca; class Gastropoda; order Systellommatophora; family Onchidiidae; genus Onchidella; species Onchidella celtica. The sequence goes on from OZ007571.1 coordinate 39,149,058, forward strand.
CAGAAGTGAGGCTGTCAGTGCAGGACAGTAGAGGCACATAAAGTCGTGGCAGTCAGGCCACGGACAGGGACGTAGATATGAGAGTGAATGAGATACTATATTGTTGCCATGTTGATAGGCTAGTGAACTGATATTATGTTGTTGCCATGTTGATGGCTATGGAAATAATAATGTGTTATTGCCCTGCGGAGGTGCTAGGGGAGTGCTAAGGTGTATGACAATAGGAAGGTGATATTGAGAGACTGCGGTGCCAGTGAATCATTAATGTACTATTAAGACCCTGAGGGGAGAGGCTGAGGCCGAAGTGCCTTTAGGAGTAACTACCGGATTGTGGATCTGAGGGAGCGTGTGTGTGAGAATAAGGCCGTTGTACGGCAGTCATTTCAATAATATAATATATGTAATTGCGCTATTATATGTATAATTATGTTTAATAAATGTGTGAGTCTGATGGATTGTTCTGTTAAGTGTTAACTTGTTTGTTCGTGATTGTTGTCCTGTCATAACTTATTACATCTCCCAGTCTGGGATTTGTGACATTGGGGGCTCGTCCATTGTGACTCGTCCATTTTCGTAATATTTAGTTGTAGTTAGTTAGTAGGTAATTGTGCTGTCTTGTTCGTTGGATGAATGGACATTTCATGATATGATTTATGTATAATAATGAATGTATATTGATGCATGTATTGCTATGAATAGGTATTAATTTGTATTTAAACTTTCCAGAGTGTGTGCGTGCAGCCTGAGGAGACGAGCAGCCAGAGCTCCGATTAAAGGGAGGAGTTTGACTCAAAATTTCAAAAGTTAAGTGAAAATTTTGTGCCCTGGATTAAGGGCTGTCTCTTCATCTGTCTGTTTCCCGGTTTTTGCTGTTGTTGTCGTTATAGGTTATACGGGCGGTGGCGCGGGTTTGCTGTGTTGAACTTAGTTTATCCTTTTAAAAAGGTGTGGTAAACTTTGGAACTTCGTTCATCACAGTGACCAGTTCTGTAGGGACCTGTATTTTTGTTTAGTTGTATCGTCGATATCTTCTCTGTTCCGCAGGAAGACGTATTCTCTTGTCCCTCTTTCTACCTATCTATAGATACGTTCCTTTTTTTTCAGACTCTGTTCTTGTTCGTACCTTGTAGTGTAATCGGCGTAGTAGGTTGCATTTTTTTTTTTTCCATTATAGTTTTTTTTTGTAGAAGCTTTGTCCTAGTCTGGTTCGTTGTCCTTGACGTACTTGTGGTCCTTCTACTGAATTTCCTTATTCTTGTCTTTTCTATTCTTTTTATAATTAATAGTGCTATACATTTTGTAGATATAGAAGTAGTTGTGCTGTAAAGGTAAATTTCTGAATTGTATTCTGAACTGGGTATTGTTATATCTGGTGTGATCTCAGGTCTCTGGTCGTATCGTTAGTGATCATACCGACAGGTTGGTCGTTCGCATAATAGATACCATAACCATAAATCTGTGAAATGGCGGAACTCCAACAACTAATGAAGTTGGGTAAGGAACTTGGCCTGGAGGGAGAGGAGCTACGCGGCTGGATTAAAGAACAACAGGCGGATTTGCGCGATGAGCGTGCTAAGGATAGAGAGCGAGAAAAAGAGGCTCAAGAGCGACAGAGAGAAGAGGAAAGAGAGTTTAAGTTAAAGGAGTTAGAGGCTAAGCAACAGGAAAGAGAGGCTAAGGCTCAGGAGCAGGAGAGGGAGTTAAGGTTAAAGGAGATAGAAGCTCAAGAGCGGGAGACAGACGCGCGAGTAAGAATAGCGGAGTTGGAAATCAAAAAGAGTGCGCCAACAGAAACAGTTGAGCGGCAGGTACCCAATAAAGGTGGCGTTAGGATTAAGCTCCCTACGTTCGACGACCGGAAGGACGACATAGACGCCTTCCTTTACAGGTTCGAACTGAACGCACAATTGCAATGGGGGGAAAATAAGGAATTATGGGCCACGTACCTGGCGTCGCTATTGCAGGGGCGAGCGTTAACCTACTTTAAAGAGCTACAGCGCGAAGACGTGCAAGACTACGATAAGCTGAAGGCTTTGCTGCTTCGCCGATTTGCGCGTACCGAGGAATATTTCCGGGAGCAGTTTAGGCGAGCACGTGCAGATACCAGGGAGGACTTTGCTGCCTTCGTCGCGAGACTAACGGAGTATTTCGCGAACTGGGTAGACTTGGCGCATGTGGGCACGGATTTTGCCAAACTGAAAGACTTAATGATCCGTGACCAGCTGTACGCGTCGTGCCAAAAAGATCTGGTGGCTTTCCTGAAAGAGAACGAACCCGCGACGGTGCAGGAGGCGTCTAGGTTGGCGGAGGCATACCGTACGGCGCATCCGTCCAAACCAGTCGCCAGGGCGTACGTCCAAGATGCTGGGTACGTCGCCGTTGTCGAGGGGTCGCCGGCAGGACTTGGGGACAGGTCGCGTCGGCGTGGTGCCTATAGCGGGCAAGCCCAGGGGCAGCGTAGGGGCTATCACCAATCACCGGCATATGGACCCGGTAAGTTTGACCGAGCAGGAGGGCTAGGTCGCGGTAATGGCCGGGGCCGACTTGTGACCTTTGCCGATGACCGACGGCATAGGGACTCTAGTTCCGGTCGCGAGGGGTCACGGGGACCCAGGCCTAGAGCAGCACAGGGAGCGGAGTGTTGGACTTGCGGACGCGTGGGTCACTTTTCCCGCGAGTGTAGGGCCGCGAAGTGTTGGAACTGCGGAAGAGCAGATCACATCAGCGTGAACTGCCCTGCAGGTAGGATAGCGGCGAACGCGGACAGTAGCTCCAGTCCATGTTCCCCAAATAAATTTCATCATGCGGCTGCGTGCGTTACATCGGACAACGGAGGCGGACAGTATTCTAAGTGTCCCAGTTGTGAGAAGTTATTATCTTCCGGTGTTTTACCTTGTGGGAGAAAGATCCCCGTTATAAATTCATGTCATACAGGAGGTGGTCTTAGGGTTTATCCGGGGTTTGTTGGGGACGAACCGGTCTCGGTTTTACGAGATACAGGATCTACCGTTGTGGGAGTGCATAGGGACTGCATTCGGGATTCACAGCTTACAGGTGAGACTGTCCCGTGCATCCAATTTTCGGGGGCCATTGAGAAATTACCCATGGCAAAAATAATGATAGATACACCTTTCCTTAGCGGGGAAGTCGAAGCAGTCGTTGGTTGTTTTCCAGGCGCCCAGCTCATCATTGGGAATGTATCCCGGGTAGGTTCCCCTTCCGATGAGAACGTGCAAGCATGGTCGCAATCAAAAGGTATTGACTTTTGCGCCGCGGTCGAAACACGTCGACGGGTAGCGGATAAAGATAAGATTAGACCTTTGGCGACGCCAGCGGTCAACCTAGATATCACGCCAGAGCGCTTGGCGAGATTACAAAGGGAGGACCCATCATTAAACCCATGTTTTGTGGAAGCGCGAACCGAGAAAACGAGGAGATATAAGAACGGGTCGTCCTCCTTTATTGTTCAGGCGGGCATTCTGTTCCGTAAGTATGTAACGGTGTCCTCCATTTTAAAGCAGGTCGTTGTGCCAGCGTTGCTGATCGCAACAGTATTGCATTTGGCACACGATGTCCCATTAGCGGGTCATATGGGGATAGCTAGAACCAAAGAAAGGGTTCTTAAAAATTTTTACTGGCCATCGATCCACAGAGATGTGCAGGTCTATTGTAAGACGTGCAGTGCGTGCCAAAAGACGACGCATAAGGGTCGTACACCCCAGGCCCCTCTTCAGAAGATCCCCACGGTCTCGGAACCGTTTAAAAAGGTCTCGATAGACCTTGTTGGCCCCATTCACCCAGCGACCGATAGGGGGAATCGATTTTTCTTAACGGTCATATGTAATGCTACGAGATGGCCAGAGGCGGTTCCTCTGCGGACCATAACGTCTGAGGCAGTCGCGGAAGCGTTGTTTGCAATTTTCGCTAGGGTAGGAATACCAGAGCAAATTCTGTCTGATAGGGGCGCGCAATTTACGTCGCAGATGATGAAGGAATTGTTCCGCTTATTCAGTATACAACCCATCACTACCACCCCTTATCATCCGCAGGCTAATGGCATGTGCGTGAGATTGAACTCGACGTTAAAGTCGATGCTGCGTAAGGTAGCTGCGGATCGCAATAAAGATTGGGATAGATATATCCCTGCGGTGTTATTCGCGTACAGAGAGGTACGGCAGGAGTCAACGGGATTCTCGCCGTTCGAAATGATGTACGGTCGTAGTCCCAGGGGCCCAACTGATGTTCTTCGGGACATGATGACGTCGCCATCATCGGGAGACGATGAGCAGATTTCGGTGTTTCAGTACCTTGTTGATTTAAGAGAAAGACTATCTTCAGCGCGCACTATAGCAGAAGAAGCTTCTGGTATCGCTTCGAAAAGAGCAAAAGACTATAAAGATAGAGGTTCCAAACTGAGAATTTTTAAGCCAGGAGACAAGGTTCTGTTGTTGTTACCTACGGACCATAATAAGTTATTGATGACATGGAAAAGGTCCAGTGGACGTCTGAATGTCAGACATCATTTGATAATTTGGTGACAGCATTATCATCGTCACCCATTCTGATATTACCCGATTTTCGATCTAATTTTATCCTCAGAACGGATGCGTCGGACTCTGGTGTCGGCGCTTGTCTTCTACAGGAGAAGAACGAATGTCCCCATCCTGTATGTTATGTCAGTAGGAAGTTATTGCAGAGAGAAAGAAAGTATTCTGTGATAGAGCGTGAGTGTCTTGCCATTGTCTGGTCCGTCCAGAAACTAGGACGTTATCTCATGGGACGAGAATTTTGTATCCAGACAGACCACAAGCCACTGACATTTTTGTCGAAGAATCGTTCGTCCAGCCCACGCTTGTCTAGATGGGCATTGGCTTTACAGCCGTATACCTTCGTTATTCAACCAATTCCAGGAACCAGCAATCATATCGCCGACTACCTTAGTCGAGCCTAGGGCAAGATTTCAGGAGCTTATACATCTGAGGACAGGAACATTGACAGGATCTGTGTGAATAAGTCGACTTTAAAATATTGACATTATAAATATGATATGAAGAATGGTTGATAGGTTGATTGGCTTTTGATTCTGTATTAGGTATTGTGTTTAGTTAGCTATTGATGATGTGACACATATATGCCTATTGCAGGCCATATTGATCCCCATATTTTCCCCTGATTTCGGTATTCTATATACTAGGGGAACTGCTAGGTCATTTTTCTAGTGTAGGTATTGCTCACGCTCACTCGTTGACAGTCATCTTGATGCGATTTGAAATTAATTGCATTAATTTTTTTGGGGTGGGGGATGATGTCACGAGTGGAGTGATTGCAATTAAGGGGATTGCTACAGAGCGGGTGTAGAATAAGAAGAGCTCACGACAGACGGATAGGAAAAGACGTGAAAGGGGAAGAGTAAAAATAACTCATGCAGACAAGTGGGAAAAGCGTGCGTGTATGAGTGGTGTGGAAGTCTGTATGAGGCGAAAGCGCTGGATTACTATCACTGCAAGTTAGAAGGTCCTACGGATCGGACCTGTGAATAAAAGCCCATCGGGCGGACATAAAGGGAAGCAGTCGAGAAGACTAGTGAGAGTCCTTCCAGTTATGACTGGTATGTAGAACGTTGATTGATTATTATGATTGATGTATTATATTATATTCGTCTATTACCATGATGTGAATAAGTATATGTGAGGAATGTGGAAGTCCTTGATATTGGATATAGCAATGTGCGCCATGAGCGATAGATGAAAGTGAGTTCATGGATTTGTAGCGCGAGTGAGTAGTGTGTACTCCGATGGAGGTGTGTTACCGTAAGATGTGTGGTGAGTGAAAGGTGAACTAGTGTGTGTACGCTTCATGGATTGTAAGGAGAGGTGGAGTGAATAGAAATGGTAGGGTATTATACCAATGTAATGTTATTCTTGTAGGTGTCGGGGACGGGCCGCAGAGCCACCTCGATGAGCACAGGGGATAGGCCAGCATAGGGCCGGAGGCCACACATAGGCCAGAAGTGAGGCTGTCAGTGCAGGACAGTAGAGGCACATAAAGTCGTGGCAGTCAGGCCACGGACAGGGACGTAGATATGAGAGTGAATGAGATACTATATTGTTGCCATGTTGATAGGCTAGTGAACTGATATTATGTTGTTGCCATGTTGATGGCTATGGAAATAATAATGTGTTATTGCCCTGCGGAGGTGCTAGGGGAGTGCTAAGGTGTATGACAATAGGAAGGTGATATTGAGAGACTGCGGTGCCAGTGAATCATTAATGTACTATTAAGACCCTGAGGGGAGAGGCTGAGGCCGAAGTGCCTTTAGGAGTAACTACCGGATTGTGGATCCGAGGGAGCGTGTGTGTGAGAATAAGGCCGTTGTACGGCAGTCATTTCAATAATATAATATATGTAATTGCGCTATTATATGTATAATTATGTTTAATAAATGTGTGAGTCTGATGGATTGTTCTGTTAAGTGTTAACTTGTTTGTTCGTGATTGTTGTCCTGTCATAACTTATTACATCTCCCAGTCTGGGATTTGTGACACACACACACACACACACACGTGCACACATATAATACACACCACCGCGACCAACAACAACGGCAATTGTAGGCTACAATAATTGCAGCTTCAGTTTTCCTTCCCCTGACGTAATAAGAATTGCTTCCTCCCCTCTCTAATGTAATATAATTATACACATTACGTCAAATGATCGATACATAACAATGTAGAGTCACTGGCCCAAGTGTGAAAACATTGAAAATTTAAAACAAGTCTTTCTGTGTGCCTGATATGTATTACATTAATAAATGGTAGGAAAAAAAATACAATACACTAAAGTTTTATGTCCATGTTTGTAAATAATTTACTCCACGGTGCACGCGAAAGGTATTTTGAAAAAAAAATGACAATGGACTGGTTTCATTTGACGTCACAGAACGTTAGCCTCTCCGAATTTTTAAAGCTGCTTTCACTCAAAGAAGAGACGCGGCCCTGCATAGAGGCCTATATCTCTATTTTGATGACGAGAATGAAACACACCAATAATAGATATTTGGACCCCGTAATGACGAGTAGATGTGGTGAAATGCTCTAATTTCATTCAGGAAGAGCCAAACTATACAACAGTATTATTACATGATATCCCTTTACTTTATGCATAAAAGGCCTTTATAATTTCAGTGTTTGCAGTGCCGCACGACAGGACGCTTCTTTCTTGTCTGCAATCCATAATGTGATTTATCTACTGCAAAGTACTGAGAAGCCTTTTCAGTCTCTTTGCTAAGCCTAAGGTTGTAGGATATTTGTGAGTTCCATTGATTTTTTGCTCATGCACAGTTGTATTCATCTGAAATTATTCCTGCAGACAGGTTTTCATCAAATTCAACCCACAGAAAGGACGTGAAACCATTAATTTCAAATGTTAAAAAAAAGGCGGGGTGGGGTATGTGTGTGTGTGTGAGGGGGAGGGGGAGTGTTGAGGTAAAAGTCAGAGAAAAGAGGAAGTAACTGTACTGGTTGGAGTGTAACACAGGAAGATGTTAGCTAAAGGGACATATAAATCACTGGCCCTATCACGAAACCACGCTAGTGCGACAGATCTAATTTTACTGGAAAGGAAGAAAAACAACCCACCAAAACACCAAACCTGAAATGCATTCCTCATCAGTTTTGAGTTATACATGTATTAATAAACATTTGAAATATTGTACCCCCCCCCCCCCCTTGATTTAGTGAAGAAATGAAATAATAATCTTCAAGGAGTTCGTGAATGATTTGGACACTTTCCCACCCAAAAGAAAACAAAAATTCATCTGCAGTTTGATCGAAAACACTTGCGCGGTTTCATGCTTGGACCAGCGATTTAGCGCTTGACTAAGCTTGGAAAATGCACACGTTCCAATGAGTGACTCTGGCTTCCGTGTATGTATTGCATTGCGACCAACTGGTGCACTGTGCCTCTGCATATTCAACAAAATAATCTAAGGGGTAGTTAAAGCGTAACCATGACGTACATCATATAGCAACTGAATTTGTTGAATGTCGTTTATTCAGATGAGAAAAAAGGCATTGCAGCATAGGATTCAGTGGGACAAATCTTTCTCTAAACCAAGAGGCCTCAAATGTGAAAAAAAAATGCCATTATCATGACGTGGGACGCACACGCGGATGTTTCCCTATCTAAAGTTTAAAAAAAAAACTCGTGAAATGAATGAGTGAAATATCAAACTTCCCAAACAGATCAGTGTCGTGAAACAAAGAAATGTGTTGCGTTTGACGATGAGCATTTCACCGTTCCCTTTCCCCCCCCCCCCCCCTTTTTTTTCTTGATCAAAAGAAAAGTTAGTGGGTCCGTTTCATGAAGAATGTGTTTTGAATTGCCATTTATCCAGTCGTACTTGCCTGCTGAGGAATGTTTTATTTATATGTTGGAATGTAGTTTACCAGGCACTGATTTCCTATGCATATTATTCAAGGTGCCTCAAAACTCCATCAAGAAATAGGACAGGAATTTTATCAAGATACGCAGGGTTTCCTTTTTCTTTTGTGCTTGGTGAAAGTGACGACAAGACATCAGCTATTGCTTGCCTATCCTAGAAATGACTCACATCTGTTTCAAGGGCGTCAGTGTCTGAAGTTGTATGGCTTTTTCATGAATGTGAAAAGATAGTTATTCATAACAAAGAAAGGTTTTGCAGTGAAACATATCTTTCTTCCATTTTGGCAATCCTTTCAGAAGTTCCTAATCGAGTTCGCAACGCCCCGAATTAAGAAAGATGAAATAAGTTCTCAATATCCAGTAGGCCATGCCGAAAACACTACACGAATAATATTCAGCGGTTCACTTTCACTTTGACATTGTACCTGTCCCCAAATGACGAGTTAGACATAAATATATGCGCCATGACTTCTCCCCCGCAAACCCGCCCACTTTCTTTGCATCATAGTCCCACCCTATGACACTTACAAAACACATCACAGCAGTCTTTAACTCTCTTTAGCTTCTGAACGAACAGGGCCATATTTGTTTATATTCATTACTCATGAGGCTGCGATCTCAAACGATACCTTATTCATAATAGTCTGCCTTACACTGTACACGTAATGCGTCCCACAATGTGTCAGTGGTATGCAAGAGGAACCCCCACTGTTTAGGTCTACTTTATCTTCAACAGAATTTGCCTCGCTCAAAAACCAGTTTAGCTGGTACAACAACAACTGTACATATTTGATAGTAAATTACAAATTGGTGTTAAAGAACTGTCAAAAACAGGGCTGTCCCTTTCTTGTTGCGAACAGGGCCTGTCACACTGTACTTCTAACTCTTCAACACGCTATCTAAATTACTCCAATGGACATGTATTTTCATTGGGGCTTTGCATATGTGTCTTGCAAAGAGACTGTATTCACTGACTGAGCTACATTGATTGATTATAATTGATTTGACACTAGTTCTCTCTTCGTTATCTATTTATTAATTCGCTTTTTGGTTCTGCATTTTCCTTCTGAGTGTGACGTGGGCATAATGCTTGTTCTTTCACAAACGGGTAGCCGTGTGTCGGCGATTCTTCAAAGGTCCTTTCAGACAGATGGTTACACAATGGAATAAATCTGCAAGTGATATGAATTGACAGCTAAATATTTGTTGGAGATGAATAAAATGTTATTATAAATAATTCCAAATCAACAGACAGATCAGTTGAGCTGAACCGTGCAGGTTCTTGAGATGTACATGAAATGGGCTCACGGAAGAGTGTTCGTGTGCTTAATTTTCGTAATGGTCCTTGTATCGCATCTGCTGAGCGTGTGTATGTGTGTTTGTGTAATCCCACATCATTGTGTTCTGGCAATTCTGGCTTCTTAAATGTGTTAACTTTACTATGGCAAAAAATAGGACTCGCCTTCCCATGCCCAGGATAAAACTTAGTATATGGCAGTAATTCGAAAACAAATAAGTTTGCGAGATTATAATCAAAATCAAAGAGATTAGAGTATCTAGCAATCACAGAGATGATAGGGAAAATAGCATGACAAAAAAAAAAGAAAAAGCATATTACTTTCTGAAAGACGGGTACATCGACCAACAACACATTTCACCGGTCTTCTGTTCCAACCATCCGTTACATGTCTGTCCATCCTTTCATCTTTCCATCCCTCTCATGATCTTCTTTAACACTTATTTCAGCGATACAGGTACAAGAACATATCAACCAACAGACCAAAAGCAAACAAACAAATAAACAAAAGAAAAACAAAAGCAATAAACCGAAAGAGAGAAAGAAACAAACAAACAAAATGACAAAGTCAAGTGTTTCCAGCTCAATCCGTATCAACTGACAGCAAAACTTACCCTGATAATCATCAGGAATGAGCATTGTCTGCCCTATTTCATAGTAAGCACCACGGGGGTTCTTGTAGACTGTTCTAGCCCGAGCCTGTTTCTTCCTCACCCGCGTGTGCATCAAAACAGGCTGCCGCGAGTAGATTTTCAGCCCCGGACTAAGATGCTCTCTCTCCCCGTCCTTTATCCGAGGTTCTTCTTCAAAAAGACACAAGCACGGAAAACTGTCTTTGTCTGCGATTTGTGACATAGTCAGATTTTCTTCCTCCCATTCAACTTCAGGCCCGAGAGTGTCCTGTTCTGAGTCGGGTTCCAGGTTGGTAACATCGGGCAATGCCGACGCCATTTTAACTGGTGGCCTTTGGGGTGGTGGAAGAGCAAGTGGAAAAGGTGATGATGTGGATACAGCCGCTGTGTCTGACAGTAATGATGTATTGCTGTTCTTTATAATCACATTGGGGTCTATATCAGTTCCTCTTGGGCTGTCAACAATGTCTGTGGATTCGGGTGTAAATTGAGTCTCTGCTGAAGAGTACGCTGACGGTGCTACATCAGATGCCGACAAGGGATGATATGATGGTGACTGGGGTGAAGTTGTAGTTTGTCCCCGAACGTCCACAGGTCTCACTGACTCAGTTGTGTCACTAAAGGCCGTGGTTTGAAGACTTTGTTTTGCTTTCTCTAGTTCCGTCTGATACTGCTCAAATGGTTGACCAGCGTTGAAAATCCCAGCACTGATCTCAGTACTGCCCTGTGCCTGCCTATCACCTACTTTCTGTTGTTTCTCGACGTGTTCACTTGAAGTTCCTTCTGTTTGACCTTGTTTAGTCCATTTCAACATTCTCGGCCAGCCTGTCCAGACTGTCAACAAAGCAATGTAAATTTGAAAAATAAAAATAAATAAACGTTTGCCAAATTCAGAAACCTCAAACATTACACTAAAATTGAAATGGAGGTGGAATATTGTCTAAATTGCAAAACTCATATTTCCTTTAAATAATTAAGTGGGCTGCTGTTATCAGAAATGTACGCAGTGGTGAACGACAATTTAGAATAAGCTTCTTAAAACAAATAAATCATAGCTTCTTAATTTCATGGAATCTAACGGGCTCAGCAGACTTTGAGAGTAAGACGACATAACATATTTACTGGATTCAACCCTCCTCCAAACTTTTAAGAAATGACCGAGTTTCAATGCGAATGCCACATATTGAACGAAAACTATAAAAAAAAAAAGAAGTAATTTATTAGCCTTTGATATTACGTCTCAGTTTTATAGGTTGTGTTTACAATGTCTGCGACCTGATCCTCAAGAAGCGTAAGAAATGAAACCAAATTCACTTAGCTTTAAGTTGCAAATACATAGAAACAATACAGATCATGTTCATTATATAGGGTCCATGTACTTGGACCCAGATGTATCAATCCCACGATCCTGGAATAACTTACCACACAATTCCTCTTAAGATAAATCTGTTTCAAAGCTCATGAACATGTTAAGTGAGCCGCTACATGAAATAGTCAGACTTTGCGCGATGCTGAAATAACACATTAATAAATGTGTTCCTTGTCGTCGTTGCCATAGGTTAAAAATAAAGATTATCATAGCCAAACGCAAGTTTTACTTGGCTTCCTGCCACTAAATTTGTTCGAAACAAACACCAAATATTCAGGTTTTTAGTGTGAACCCCAGGACCATAAACAAAAATGCAGTCACACGCAGGTCCATTGATAGCTCTGCGGCTTGCTTTACGGGCTGAAAACTGCTTTCGTTTTGACGTAATATAGTGAATAGAAGTAGAACAGATCCGTCAGTCGGTCGCTGACACACATGTAAAACAATAAATTCACAATGGTTAAAAAACTGATCATAAGCGAAACAAACCTTGTTGAATTTACACTCCATGTTGGTGTGACACACAGTCGACGCCATATCCCTGTCCTCCCAGTATCCTGGCCCAATGAGATATGATTCACGAAGCGTGTCGCAGGCCTGAGAATGAAATAGGCCCACAACCTCTCCACCCACGATAGGACAAACACAGGCGGCCTACGTCAGGACTCAGTGTGGCAGTATTTTCTCCACCCGCTAAAGCTGAGCAGGCATCGATACATTCCTGCTTCATTGATTGATCTGGAGATCTGCGATATTGAACTGATCACGCTCTTTTTACCTGTGAAAGCCGAATGAAAATTAATGCAGTGCACATGTGGCACCATTATGCATTGTTTAGATCAAACTCTACATTCAGAAACATTCCTTAAATTCTGGTGGAGCTGTGGGTGGATGTATTAAATCAATTATTAATTTTAAACACATAATGTCTGAAATAAACAGCTGTGGGCTTCTAATGGTTGCCACTAGCAATTAGCAGTTGGTCTCAACCGTTTTGGGACATTTTCTGGGCAAATAGTACTTTCGTAAGTATGAAACTTCACTCTAAAACGATTTACAGGTATGTAATGTCTCTGGCATCTACTGATGCAACAAGAATTACAAAGAAATTTAAATACAGGTGATTTTATGATTTCATGTAGTCTCATTTTCAAATCTGGATCGACAGATTTGGAATGACTTGAGAAAAGGGAGGACGAATCTATTGGATCCATAAACGAGGTACAGTAAGGTGGGATGGGGGTGGAGGGCCGTTTTAGTAGGCTTATTCACGGTGGAAATTAAAAAAAAAAAGTACATTTAAATGAACAATAAAAACTTGAAGACATCGCCGCTTTTGTATCCCGTTGGGACTTGGACCTAGCTGACTTTGCCAAATTTGATAAACATTAATATTTTTTCTGCTAAGTTTTCACAGAAAGCATGAACTTAAGCTGTCTGTTAACAAGACGCGGCATTTCTCAGTCAAACCAACAAATTTGCAATTGCACGAAAAATGAGATGAGTAAAGTAACAAACAAACACACAAGTAGGCCTAAAACCTTGTTTTCATGGTCCTTTTCGGTCAAATGCATTTTGTGTTACTTCATGTCTGGCATACAAACAGTTTTGATCTATTTTACCTCTGTTTCGGAGCAGCGAAAACACTAGCAAAAATATTGACACAAAGCAAAATGTTTACATCAAGCGGAACAGCTAGTGCAGGGGACACAGGGGTGTTGTTAGTTTAGTACAGTGGCTTCTGATGAAATGATCTGTTGTTTTCCAAGATCACCAAATCCATTTTGAGTGGATCAAGACAAAACGTGTTTTGTTTGTCAAACACGATGATACTATTCTGTCGCAAAGATACATTTAGTTGTTTGGTGTCTTTTATCTCAGTCATTTTACAAACATAATAAATGGCTAATAAAATGGTTGAAAAAACTAAAGAGTTTACTCCTGAGACGGGTTTTCCTTAAACTGTGGGTGTCATCATGTCATTCATACCTATGACACCTGTAATCTTGTCCTCATGAATCCCAGAGCCGTACATCAAATGTTTGCTTCCGTAATCTTAGTGCGAGATTTATCAAAGGCGGCCCCTCCCACTGTCCCTATCTTCTATTAAAATTTAGATTTCTCTGCTTGCCGTGGACTAACCTGAAGGTTGGTTACACGGACATGAAATATCCTCCTCTCCCACATTAGACCCACATCTGTTATTACTGTCGCAACCCAAACCAGTATCCGCCCCCACCAAGGCATCTTTAAAACTTCAAAACTACGGGGAGAAGGGCAATGCATCAGCTTAAAGATTTTACCACTAATAATTCTGGATTACTGATTAAATGGAATTAAAATTGTTGTGTGTGAAAATACGAGGAAGGAAAAGTTACAGAACCACTGAAACTGTTATGAAGGCGCTTTCCCTTAAAATGACCGTTATGATATCTGATATCAGCTTTTTCTCATGTGGATAATAACAGGCTTTCGAAACAAACTCTCCTTCCCATTAGTTATCTATTTCATTTAAACACATAAACTGTATTATCACTTTTTGAAACATCAAACTGTGAACAGCTCCTGATTAGCTAGCTGAGATCGATGTAAAACCCTAATTAGTCTTTTCCTTGTTGCAACAAGGCCTGTCAGCTTCTGCAACAAATGTAACGTAAGTGCACACCCATAACTAATGGTCAAAGACAAGTAAATCAGTAAATTTTGAGGACAGTGAATAGAGATAAAAGATCAGTGCGATATGACGGATAAGGTTATTGGGACATGCTGGTCTGGAGGCAGGGTGTTCACCTCTCATGCCGAAAGTATCGGGTTTGATGTTAGAAATTTGAGAGAATTTCCTGTCCCTGATCGTATGGTAGGTAAGATCGAGTACCTAGTCTTCTCAGATGAGGCTGAAAAATTGAGAGGGCTTGTATGTACGTTGCGCAAGTTATAGATACCTTGGCAGGTGGAAGTCGAGAAGAGGAGGCCTTACAAGGCCGCTGCCAGGGCAAAATAATAATAATAATAATAAAAAACAAACAAACTAATCCCTACCACCGCACCCCCTAAACAAGTATGCAAAATACAAAAACAAATACAACAAAAACCAAAGAACAAGAAAAAAAAAAACAAAAAACAGGTGAGAAAGAGAGGTGCAGATGCTAAGGGAGAAATCTTGGGAAAAAAAATCTCAAAACAACAACACCCACAACAACAATAACAAAACGGATAAGATTGTCTTGGAGGCTACAACATTCTACTACCATGATGAAACTTTCAAGGATTACCGGTACATTGTTGGCTTACATGTGAAACTGTTATGTCTTGACCGAACGAATTAAGTCTTCATTTCCGAGAGCCTTCGAGTTAAACGGTCGTTGTTCTGTGATATTCTGATAACAACAATTATGTAATATAAGTATGTGTTATCTGAATTCATGAAGGTGATTTTTGTAAGACAACTGTAAGTTTTTTTGTTGTTTTTTTAAAAATAAAAATGTCATTCACATATGAGTGTTTGTGCCAAAATGCTGCTGTCTCTTTGTTCAAGACATGTAAGCTGGGTGGCACTTGGAACACTTGAGATAAAGGCAGATTTTTTTTTTCTTTTAGTATTGATATGAAAGTTTATAATGTTCAGCGGTGACACCCGCCACCTCCAACTTATAATGCTTAAAGTGGGCCTCATTTTGCTTCGCAGGTCGTGGGCTATTATTAGAATCAACCGATGCGCAAAACCGGTTTAGGAACATGTTACTGGGGTTTGGAGCTTGAGATATTGGCCTGTACTACGCACGGCTGCAATCTCAATGTGTTCACAAGGCCTTCAGGCTGTGAGATAAGCCTGCCCTGCATTTAATTCAAGAATATGAAATATGAATTCCCCCGCCTATACCTGTATAAACATCACCTACTACCTTCACTTTCATTTAACCCACCACAAAGATCTCTGATGCAGAGACAATAATTTATAGAGACTGCACCAGAATAAAATTTGTCTATGTTTAGACTTGTATCCACAAAATCAATTCTACAGTTTTCAAGCCGAGATTACACAAAACAGCAGATGAGCGATATCAGCTTAGCCTATATCATTTTTGTGTGAGTTAATGATGATACTTTCAATTGACACATGCGGTCAAGTTTTTCTGGATCAATACTATTTAAAACGACGAAATATCATAAAAACCACAGAAAAACTGTGGGGTCGCAGCAGGGCTCTAAGCAAAGCCAAAATTGGGCAAAAAGAAAAAGTTGTATGTTGCGAAGCCCTGCGTGAGAAATAAAATCCAAACGATACAAAGCAAACTAAAGAGAAGACAGAAAATACGAAAATGTTCGGCTTTCGCCTTTTTCAAGTGGAAAAAAATCGAACAATAAAAGATTTCAACAAGAAATGTATAGTATCGAAGTGAAACAGGTTACTTATCTGCGAGTTCTTGCTTCGTTAGCAGCACCAAAGCACCAATGCTTTTTGACTTTATCTAAAACTTGATATTTGAAATAAGAACAAGATTGGCCCCAGGAAAACATCTAGCGCGGTAATAATACTAAATGCGTTTGAGTGTTTAAAACATACAGATTAAGCAGAGGATCTGCATTTGCATTTAGTATGATTTGGATTCATTAAACTCGTAAGAAACTTTCTTGGCTAAACAGATTTCTGTGCTGTACCACAGAATTATTATTCGCTGTGGTTTTTTTTATTGTTATGTTAAATTTTATGTTGTATTGCGGCTGTGGATATTTACAACCCAGCCAGCAAACCCTGCGGAAGTCAGATGCGTAGGACTGACCGTCAAGTTTTCACACAGAAATAATATCGTTCCTACGTAGATCCGCTGGTCACGGCATTGCACCGCCGTCGGTTTGATGCATGGAACCGGCTCCTAAGGCAATTCTACCAGTCTTACAGAAATTTATGTCGGACCGACGTAGGATTGCTAGCCGGGAATTCACTTTGATGTGCCCGGTATATTTCTTTCTTTTTTCACAGTTCGTGAGCGAAATTGTGACTTTTTAACCAGGAATGTGAATGTAAAGTGATCGACAAAGCAAGCACAAAGGCATCTGGCTTGGAAATACTTTCATAATAAAAATTAAACACGAAATATCAAATTTCCCGTTTTCAGTTTCTACGGGATGTCATATATTTCCCGTTTTCAGTTTCTACCGCTTATGTATACATCGGTTTACATGAGGTGTATCCATAGCTTCCTCATCCACAATAACAGGGAACATAATTAATTAGGAATTTGAATTTGGCGTTAATTTAGATTTAGAAGAGTTCTCATAATTTTGTCAAATGCTGTTTTAATGTTCATTTCTTTGGTAAAAAGCAGCGCTCCTATTACTACTTTGAAAATAGAGGACCTTAATTTTGCTAATTAAAGGCATCTTAAAGTTGAATGCTAAAAGAAGGCAATAGTATGGTTCATTGACTTTCATCCACGTTATGTACCTCTCCCCTCTCTAAATTTCCAAAGCAAGACTCACGACAGTTTTCTCTCAACAAGTTACAATAACAAAACAAATTCAACATTATTTATACATAATATATTCTTTATTTCTTTATTCATATGATAGAAATATACGAAACATTGAATTTCACGAAAAGTAAGAAGACAAATGTAAATTGTCATAATTATTTTTTTTCCTTCTTTTCACCAATTAGCAACGTAACAGCAGCACAGAAGTGACAATATTTAGAAATGACAAAGCACTGAAACCTGAACATAAAAAGAAAAAGTGAGGATTGACGTTTCTCCCTGTCTTTACAAATTAACCAATTTGAACAGCAAAAACAAAAGAAACTTGTCTAATACAAATACTGCTAGAGATTTCTCACGATTACTTTCTTATCTTTTGTTCTGTGCAACTGTGAGCAGTTCAGGGTGGCCCTGGCCCAGGACTTTATATGTACTAAATATAATTTGCGCAAGAGAGTTTGGAATCTGTGAAGTAACATTAAATATATTTCAATTTGGCCACATGATCTACCTGCACTGCCAGGATAAGTAGCAGAGAGTTAGCTCGATATGCTGGGGGTCCAGGTTTGATTCCCTTGATAAAGCCATTTACAAGCACAATGGGAAAGTTAATTATGGATAAATTTTGGTTAACTCGATCTATCAGAATTTTCATGAACATCCAATTTGCAATTATGCTAATGTAAATGTATACTACATAACACCATGATTACGCTGAAATGCCACCCTTGGTCCAGGCAATTTGTGCCCTCATTTGGTGTGGAATGAACATTTGGTATTTGAAACTTACATGTGAAAATGTCTTTCAGACCTTTGCGCCAAAGGGTACATAACCTGGCTATGTTCAACTTCTGAAGAACTGTTACAGAGTTGACTACAAGAGAAATTAACTACATCTCCTCTTTAGTATGAGGATGAAATGGAATGTCAGTATGTAACATCAGCAAACTTTGCTTTTATCAAAGAACAAAATATACAACATAAACTTACAAAAGAGGAATGACAATCATGTAACTTATGTATATAATACGCATTGAAAGGAAACTTATTATTGTACAACTCGTAGGAAGGTTGTGGAGGTGGGGGTGGGGAGGGTTGGGATGGGGAGAAAGGAATGAAAACATGAAACTGTGGTGTAGGCTGGTAAGTAAAAAAACAACAAAACAATAAGTAACAAAAGGGACAAACCTGGACAAAGTATCACTAAAATTCAAAATCAAGCATGAAATTAAAGCAAAGAATAAAATAACTTGAAATAATGCTTTTTTTATACTCTGTAATGTTAATAACACCTCCTGACTCTGAAAATCAGGACCTTCCCTCTAAGGAGGCTGAAACCACATCTACCACCCACAGCTGGGATATCTGTCCACGGAGTATTTAGTGTATGTATCAACATTGCATCTCAAACAAAGGTACATGAATTAAATGCTTAAATAGAGCAATTAAATAAAGGACAAAGAAGAAAAATAAAATAAAATAAAATAAAATAAAATAAATAAATAAATAAATAAATAAACAAATAAATAAATAAATAACATATTGCACATAACACAGTGGACAACAACTTAAAATGTCCCCCAAAAGTGTCAAAAAATGACTAGAAATTGCTCACCCAATGACTGATCAAGTCATTGTCAAAGGCAAGAAGAAAGTTAGTGGAACATTTCAAAATAATGATCACTGCTGGTCCACACGTACAATTTGGAGTGTACAACTGACTTGCAAAATATGCCAAAGCTATGATATGACTGTAAAAAGCGACAAGAAGATTGAGTTAAATTTCAACAAAAACAACAATTAATAATTTTCATTAAGAAAAACAAAGACACTCATACCATACAGTGAAATGGAGTAAATGTCAAAAGATCCACAGAATTAGAGGTAAAAAAAAACAACCCAAACCTTCTGTTAGTGTTTCAAATAAGCAGTGTACTCACACATCTCGTACACGATGCATGTGCACAATCTGAGACATAAAAAATCTTGGATATTAAAGGCTGCTCCACACCAACACATTTCCAAATCCTCCATGGCAACATTTCCATATGTGGAGAAACATTCATTCCACAAAGTGTTTTAGTGGACACTACATTACATAAGTGTGAAAAAAGACAGGTCAAACATTAGCTTTCAAAACAAAAATTCCATAAACTGACTTCCAATAACCACAAATGCTACCAGTAAATTTATTGAGGTAACAATTTATTACACATGTAAAACTGATTATGAGGCTCACACAGCTCAGACTGGACTAAATCTTTCTAGGACATTTCTCTCTCTTTTGACCTATTTAACATGATAGAGTTGTCCCACATTGATGCAATGGTTAATAGAAACTGGATTTATTTATCTTCATGTAGTGCCAAGTCGTAAAGCACTGTGGGAAGGTGCTAACTATACACCATGCAAACATTATGCATAGAACTATATTCATTTCATGCAAGTTTACCTTGTACCTCATCTCTCCCTTCCAGGTAAGGAACCAAGACGTCAAACTTAGTGCTGTTCACAAAGTTTTGTCGTAAGCAAATTATAACTGACTTTGATTTGACTAGTTATCCTGCAATAGAGAAGTAGCATTTTCAAATCCACCTTGGGGATTTGAGGTCTGCCAATAACTTATGTTATAATTTTGATGAGTATCTTCTTTGTGTCATGCATTACCTGTCACTTATGAAATAGGTGTTTGACCTGAACTACAATGACAATCAGCTTCATAATTCTATATCACAGATATAAATAAGTCTTACTGTTGGTGGTAAAATTTTCCTTGTATTATTTACCTCACGTTTATTTTTAAAATGATAATTACCCTAGCCAGCATCCCTACGTCAGTCCGATATAGATTGAAATAGGATTACCCTAGGGTTGGTAGGCAAACCGACATCGACGTGATGTTGTTATCAGCAGATCTTTGTAGGAACAATGTCATTCCTATGTGCAGATTTGATCTAAGTCATACGCATTGGATTTCCATAGGGTTGCTGGCTAGGACCATACACATGATGAAACAGAACTGAAAACAACAAATATGTAAGAACAATCACAAATGAAAGAATGAGCTTTGCTCTCATTCAAGCTTATAATATAAAATTCTGCTGATTGAGCATTTAAATAAGAAACAACATGAAAATCATGATAAGCAGACAAAAACACAGCTGCTGCTAACTGGCATTGAGACAGCAAAAATTGTCATAAACAACACATCTTAAACAAGACAGCATCAAATGTTGGTCCATTTAACCAAGATTGTAGGGCAGGGAATGTCTTTCAGTCTTACAAAACTTCAATTTTAAAACCAAACATCATTGATGATTATTATTCCGCATACTGAATAATATATTAACATTTGAGGGGGTATTCTATGACTGCATTCCCTATTGCACATATATCAATTATCCACATGTCTGTTCTACTGTATGCAGTCAAAACAATTCTGATATCACTTATTTATTTACTTATTTATTTATTCATCTCTTTACTTAATAAAGAAATACTATTTTTTAAAGAAAATCAAATTTCAAGACTTGCCTATTTCCATAAATGAAAAATAATTTTTTTGAAGTTTATATCTAAAAACAGCTGCAAGAAAACATTTGCATTTGCTGACAAGCATGTCAAAAACCATCATCTTGTCAGTTGGTATGTGGACCGAAAGAATCATATGTTGAGCCTGTGCAAAAAAAGCCAATAGATTCCACACCAATGTATTAGTATAACAAAATATACTTCGCAATTTATAAAGGTTTGTAACAGGCCTATTTTTATTTGTTCACAATTTTTTGACATAGAATTAAACCACAGTTGGCATCATTTCTGCTCTTCTGGGCAACATTTCAGGGATGTTTTTGGAATGATTACATTGATAACTATCTCACATCAGGTCTGGATTTACATAGTTTTAAGGTGAGATCAACATTGATTGAAGATTGTCTTTTCTCATACATAAATCATTGAAAACACAAGAATTTAATCTACTGAGATAAAGTATCTGCCACCCAGTGTACATATCATGGATTTGATACTTCCAGAGGTGTACTACAGGTATTATATCCATCTCTCACCACTGGACACAAACAATTTACGGCACTTAATTAGATTTATGTACAGGGAAATATGAAAATACATAAATATAGACTTTAAAATGGGTAAATATTATTTTTGATGAATGCATTTTATAAAATTACTGTGCCATACCACTCTCAAAACCAACAATGCAGAAAATGAACTGATATGTACAGATTTGGAAACGCAGTTACCATGTTGAAAAAAATAGCATAACCCATGAGAGTTTGACACATCCCATTGAAAAAAAAAAATTCCTTGTGAAATACCACTGCAAGAAACAAAGATCAGAATAAAGGCCATGATATATATATATTTTTTTGTCGTGATCTATTTCTTGTTACAATAACGAGAAAACAGAAAAATGAATAATTGGAAATAACTGTAAAACAAAAATTGCAATAATATCTGTAACGTTTAATAATTAAAAAAAAAACAACAACAAAAACAGTATACGAACAAACAAAAAACAAATCCGCAAATCCCCTCCAACCAAAAAAAAAAAAAAAGAAAGTATAAGCAATATTCTTAAAAGATCCTATAAATGTCAAAATTCAATACAAAATATTGACAATACTCATAAAGGCTTTGTGTATTGCACAACCCATGAAAAAGGCAATGAAATATTTAATACAACAAAGGTTGTATTATCAATTGATACTAACATAAAACTATGTACATAAGATGAGAATATCTGAAACAGTAAGCTACAACAGTTGTGGCCAGCACACTCTAATCTTCACATGACCTTTGGTCATTAACCCATTGGGTCAAAAATTTCAAAAGTTTGTCTGCACTCTCAGCTTTTCTTATCATTTGAAATATCTTATGTAACGACACAAAAAAACAGTCATGACAAGAAAGGAACTACCAGTGAACTGTGAATGTGGTTATGGAATTTCTTAAAGTAATTTACCTACCCGTTTTAACAGTGATTTAACTAATCAGACTGCTTAATTACCGAATCCCTTCAAATGCTGTGTACCCAAAACCCTCCTGCTGAAAATGAAGGGATGCAACCGTAAAAAAAAAAGGTTTCTGAATGAGTAACTTCCCTTGCATCAGTCCGACCATCATTTTCATGTCGGTAGGCCTACTTTCAGCACCTTTTTTGAATCAAACTACGGCAGCTAAGCATAAAGCACTCGACTGTGCTTACTACAAGGACTCTCTCTTCTTCAGTGTAATACATATTGGTTCAGGAAATTAAACTTCTGATTTAAAGTACATGTCACAGCAAACAGTACATTAATTTATACAGGAGCCTAGTTTATTCCCACCAAGTTTCAGTAATGTACAGATGATCAGTTCATAATACTAGAGTATGTGACTGATAATTATGATTATTTGTATTTTTTTAAAATTGTGTGAAAGTGTGTTTATGCACATCAACACTTTTGTGCATTACAGCCTACTTCTAAACTGCACAAAATTTTGCCTGTTTCCCTTTGATTAAACTTAAAACATGTATATAATAATTTATCTGTGATGCTTAAATTATGGTGTAGGTTTCTGTTTTTGACATACATTGCAGAAAATGCCCTGAACCCATGCTGATGCTGTCCATACATGAAAACTATTCAGCCAGACTGAAATATTGTTACACTTTTCATCATTTAAATTTAAGTGAATATTTAGCAAGTTTAGCTATGACATTATGGGTTACAACTAAAATTTATAACAAAAACTTGAGGCACAAAAAATGATGTGCTATCTGCTACTCTTTGGCTGTTAATATAAAACTTGTTCTTGGTGACTGTGACTTGAGCTGTACGAAAATACGATATCACTTCACACAACTGGCCAACATATGAAAATTGAGCTGATGGAAATGAAAAGGAATGAACAGAAGCAAAAATATGTATGCAAATCCTGCATTAGAATGTAATAGTACAAAACAGTTATGACCATCAGTATATACTAATTTACAACAGGACTGAGGTCAGTTTTGTTGTAACAGAAGCTGTTCTAGCTCATCCGCGGAGCGATAGAGAAAGGCTGCTGACTCTCTGTAGCCTGCGATCAGTTGCTTGATGGCTGTCACTTCAGATGGGCTTAGCTGACCTTTGTTACTGGATTTCTTCATGCTAAGATCAGTGGGACCTGGAATCAAGATTTACAAATGAACTGTTAATAAGAAAGGGGCAGTGAGGAAGCTCAGAAGGAATGACTGAGTGTTCTTAAAGTGTTACCTTTTTGTTGCTTGGAGTTAATATACCAGACATTTGATTCAAAATGGAACATTTTTTAAAAAACATGACAATATCTCATATTTGGTTCTCAGTTACCATTGCTTTACCTTGGTAAGTGCTCAGTGGAATAAAAACAATCTGGCATATAATACGGTTCTGAACATTGGCAAATTTTCTTTGAAAAACTGACCAGGGTATTTATAGAGGAAATTTTGACATCAGTGTCCATCAGCACACTGGCATTTGTTATTAGTCATATTACAATTTTCAATAAGTTCAATAAGCTACAAAAAGCCCCTGTAGGCTACAACATTTGGTATTCTTGAAAAAAAAAATGATAATAATTTAATCATATTATTTACAAGTGTGTGAGTGACTTTAATTAGCCTTTATTAATTTGCATCTCTTGTTTTCTAGGATTTTCATCTGTGCATGTCAAATTTACTGCCCCGATGAGCTCATGTACTTGTTGTACAAGTTCTAAGGCAGCCCTGCACTCGATATGCTTGAACATCAAAATCTGACCAGTATCTCGACTACTACCACATAATAATATAGCCATCTCCTACTGACGTTGACAGTTAGATGTCAGTGTCCAGGCTTTTTATGAAAATAACTTAGATCTGGAGATCTATGTATTCTCTGTTATTGAATAACAAATTGTCCAGAATCAAAAAGTCTTCAGTGGAATGACAAAGTCTGAGATGGAAAACAGTAACAGTTGACCAAATGCCCAGAAGGGAGGGATGTATTGTAAATGGCCCAAAACCATAATCTTGACATCAGATAAACTCACTATCTTCATTCAGATTTTAATAAAGGCTGTTTACCATTTTCCCTATAATTTTCCTCTGTTCCTAGACAATGAGTGGGTTTTGATTTTCTTTCTCGGAAATAGTACAGTGGCTGGATTTCATATTAATTTCATACAATTTTTGGAAATATAATATCATTTTCTTTGGAAATAATTGCACATGTGTATCTGAATCAGCCTTTACTTGGACACGAATGGTGACATAACACAGAAAAACCTACCAAATTCTCCGTTAGTTGTTGTATTGGCAGAGATAGGGGTGTGTGGCAGTACTGTGGGGTGGTGGTGAGCTGGATGCTGGTAGTTGGGGAATCCCGGCCTGAACAAGGCAGCTCCATGCCCATTGGTGAAGAAAGATGGGTTAAATTCTGGGGCCGGGCGGAATGCTGGGGGTGGGGGCTGGTGGCGCAGGAAGTCGGCGGCTGTTGGCACAGAGCAGTTGATGGAGCGAGGTGAAGACAAGCTGCTGGGCTGTGAAGGCGTCTGTGTCACTGCTGTTTGTTGTGGCTGCTGCTGTGGTTGCTGCTGTTGACTGGATGGCTGGGTGGTGGGTGGCGTCTGTGACATCACTATGGGATTGTGCGACACCATGGCAGAAGCCTGTAGAGGAACCGATAGTTGAATAAATAACATGCCGTAACCACGTTAACGCTTCATAAAAAAGACATAACAAAAAACAAAACCAAACAAATAAAGGAACAGATAAACAAAAAAGAAGAACTGACAACTTGAAAATCATCCCAGTAAATGACTAATATCAACATTTTCACATCATTAATTTTTGTCCTTTGATCCCCTACTGTCAGTGACATAAACAACTGACTACCTCCCTCTCAACAGCCACATCATTTCAACAGAACTCCATATGTGCATGCACTTTTGATTCAAAAACAACAACAAAAAAAAAAAGAAAGAAGTCTGGGAGACTCGGGAATTTAATTATTACATTTTTTTTAAAAATAAAAGAGGGAAATGGGGCATAACTCATAAATCATACAGGTAGAGTGGGGATCAGGCTATCGGGTTATTGATTTCTTGGTCCCACCACGTTTCCTATCACAAAAGTGATCTTAAAGAGCTTAAAACAAAATAACCCCCACCTGCAGTAACACAATGAAGCTTTTTGTTAACGAGCTTTAAAGGCCTGGTAGAGATAGGGAAACTTTTACCATCAAACTGATAGAAAGCGTGTGCAATGTGATGGGGAAAGACAGGTGTAGAGCTTTCAGAAAACAAGAAAGTATGGAGCTCTAACACGAGCAAAGGATCATGCAATGCAAAACTACTAAATGAAATGTTTAATGAAATTGATAATGAACTTGCTGCAACCTTTGTGAAGTATGGTCTTTCGTCCCCTTCGGTTCTGAGTAGCATACAGAACTGCTTATTGAATGGAAAAAAAAAGAAAGGAGGCAAGGTGAGAGAGCGGAAGCTGGCTCAGTCTTTTCCTGAGGTCTATTCTGCTCAACTCATAATTTTTGTTTCTTGGTTTCACAAAAAAAAAAAAAAAAAAATTTACAGCCATGTTATTCACAACAAGGTCCATATTCTCAAAGCTTTCTGCAATTGACTTTGTTGCTTGGACATATGTTGGCCTGAATACATGAAAGTCCTAAAGTGTGTGCCAACTTGGCGTAGGAAAGCCAACGCCTGATCACGCTCCTTAATCAGGAGTAACCCAATATGGTTAATAGACCGTGTCGACGCCTTTTCATTAAAGTCCTAAAAATAATAATGAAAATAACAGGGACATAAAAAAGACCCTCTATCCCCTGCGAGATAATTATGCGTACGGTTCCCAAATAATTTCCTTAGCACCATATGGCCCCGTGGCTCGAAAAAACCTGGTCCTTTGCCCGGTTCCATGCGATTAGTGCCCTTACCCTCAATTACCTGATTAAAGGCAACCCGGCACCCGTCTTTCAATGAAAAGTCGCAGAATGGAACGCCTCGAAGGCCATCGTCGAAGGCTTAAATGAGACCCTATGCCCTGGAAAGCTACAAGGTGTGCATACAAAAGGTGGGATAGAAAGAGGAAGAGAATGAGAGAGAAAGAGAGAGAAAGATGGAGATGAAGTGGCAAAATTGGTTATTGAAAAGAGGGTGGATGGTGAACGTATGGTGGAACATTTGGGGGGAAAGTGGGGGGGGGGGGGGATAATACAAAGGATCTGAAGATGTAGAGCCTGACATTGAAAACTTTCCTGTAGAAAAAATAAGGGGACGGAGGGGGTTTGGCGGAGGGTTTGGGGGCGGGGGGTGGGGGGGGGGCAGAGAAACCTTGTTAAGATTTTGTTCCTTGGTTACCCTGGACAACAATGAAAGGAAGCAGTAACATCTAATCGATGTGTTCCAATCCACAGAGCCAGAGAAAAATGTAAAAAGGCGGAGTGGAAACAACGATGGAGGTATAAAAAAAAAAGTACAACAGAAAAGATATATGGGTTCTCTCATAGAAAGAATGTGTTTAGGTAAAACCTGTAACAAAAAGCCCCCACCCACGGCAATAGAGACAAAAGCAGAAAAAGACGGCCACATTATTATTTTAGAATTAAGACATTAAATAGCGACAGCACCTATGGAAATAATGTTTGGTGCCCGCGCTCTCCCTACGGATAACATTTTAACCGTGAAATCAGCCGCCATCTCCTAGGGACTCCATCTTTCAGAGATAAAGAACCCTTCGGCTTTGGACGGGTTCCCGATGACAACAAAGGAACGGGAATAATGTGTCGCGGTCCATCGATGAACGCGGAGAGTCGCACCGCTGCCAGCGATTGTCTTGCAAAGAAAAGTCGGCATGGAAGGATCCCCTTCCTCCCCCTTGTCGCTTCTTTTGTCTCCGGAAAACCAGGAGTCAGGTGCGGTCGATAATTTCAGGCTCAGGTGAAGGGGGAAAGGATGAGAAGGGAAGGGGAGGTGGTGGCTGCAGGGAGCGATTCCGACTTGGTGCTCAATTAGAGCGCCCGAGCAAACAAACAAACAGGAGAACAGGGAATATTCATGATTCTGGAAGTGTGAGAGTTTTCGATCAGGATAATATCTCCCACTTTTTCACCCCCTTCTCTCCTTTTTTTTTTGTTTTTTTGGTTTGTCTTTAAATCTTTAAAAAATGAAGGGTGGAAAAATACTCTTTTTAGCATTTTCGTTATTTCACAATGCGTTAAAATCTTGTCCGGAACACTGGTTGGTTCTGACCAAAAAAAAACAACAAAACAAAACACGACCAGTTATCAGGTAGCTTTGTGGACATCAATAGGTAATTAATGATGCCTAACCATCATAATTGTTATTGAATGCAATTTTACTATCATCATTTTTTTTTTTTACAAATAAAAGTATTAGAAACTCTCCAGCACTGTCGCCATCGCCATCACCATGTGCTACAGCAGCAATACTTAAATGGTAACCATTTCACAGAAGTTTGAGTTAATCGAATTCAGTGCAGAAGTACAGCTGGCAACTGTTGTTGTTGTTTTTTTTTGCCATTTCCATTTTCTGCCTGGTAAGCACTTTCAAGGGTGCAGAATTACATTGTGGAACTCTGAAATCGTCAACGCATTTTGCTGTTGTGGTCAGTAAAGTGTTGCTATATTAATTTGTTATTGGTGAAATCTTGATATTATAGTCCAGTGAAATGGGTAAGATCTGCTTTCAAAAATCTGGACGAAAACCCGGAATGATTATTATTATTGCAGTCACCTGTGGAAACAGTTTATTACTAATATTTTTTTTCATCCTTTTTACTATCATTATTGTTGATGAAAACCTGAAACTGTTATTACAGTACCTGTTCTAGATTAAATACTGATATTTTTGTCACATTCTGGAATTTTCTGTCCCTACTCTTATGGTAGGTTGGATCGAGCACCTGGTCTTCTCGAATAAGGACGAAAAACTCGGATGGCCCGTGTGCACGTTGCCCACGTTAAAGATACCTTGGCAGCTGAAAGCCGAGTAGAGAAGACCATAACAAGGGCATAAAAAAACAAAAAACAAAAAACAAACTAGATCTAATCCCTAATATTTTGATATTGTATTTTAATTAAATTAATGACGAAGATCCCAGAGAGAGAGAGAGAGAGAGAGAGAGAGAGAGAGAGAGAGAGAGAGAGAGAGAGAGAGAGAGAGAGAGAGAGACAGTGTGTGTGTGTGTCTGTAATTGAATCAATGAAATACGGGGTGGGATTTTCTGATATAAATGTTTATAGGAATTGATTGCAAAGTTCATCATTGTTGTTACCGAAACCATCATTGTTGTTACCGAAACCATCATTGTTGTTACCGAAACCATCATTGTTGTTACCGAAACTATCATTTCCATGATACCGGCCGCCACAAGCAATATTCATACATGAACTTCAACAGAATCTACAACAACAGTTTCAACGACTTGATTCCATAACTTTGATCATACTGATCCATCAGACCAGTTTAAGTTCTCTAAACAATATTTTACCATAAATGTCGCCCACAGTCCTGAGATCTAAGATATCACTCGGCTGGTTCGCAGAAAGTGGACATAAACAGTTGCCCTAAATTTTAAAGAAAAACTCCATGGTATACTGAAGCTTAATTTTAGAAAAACCGGAGGGTTTAACAATGCCAGTCTGTCATTTGAGAAAAAGTCAACGCCCACAGGCAAGCGAGTCTTCATGCTGCGATCATACTAAGCCCGGGACGTCACAGCCAGTTGCTGCTAGCAAAATGTACACCCAAGAAAGTAGAAGCTGACTGTGTCTCACTGGGCTTAGTATGATGGGATCCTCCTGGATTTACTAAGATAATGAGAAATTATGGTGTGCTCTTCTTGTCTGCCAGCAGCTAACTGTGCCGTTCCGGGCAGAATGTACTACCTCCCTTGGAGTGCACTGACTGTATGGTCGGTCATTTTCATGCCAGTTACGTACGTGTTAGAGACTCAAACCGCAGGTGCAGAAGATGCGTTTAGTTTTAAAATACGCATCCTAATACTTCATTATGGGCATTTCCATGAGATATTTAGAAAAACGCAACATAGACTGAAAAGTAGCCAAGGCACGACATGTGCGAGACACATGCGTGAAAGAAATACGCATGTAAAAAGTCCGATGCATGGAAATCGGCCTTAATCCTTAACGGGACCTTTCAGACGAGGGTGCAGCATGTTGTGCTCACGCCAGCCTATGTATTCTTAATCCACGCGTGTAATCCCGCGGGCCTAAGGCTGTGGACGTCAGACCTCCGGCGGGATGACATGGAAGATCTCACGGGTTCAAACCAAAATGTCAAAGTAATGCAGTAAACATCAGTAAATGTGATGAGCAATGAGCATTACTTGATGGGATGTGGGATGCTAACCCCCCCCCCCCCAACCTCTGCCTGCACACACCTCTCTCTCTATTTCATGTGGCCACTCTGAAACCCATCCAGGTGTTCCATCAGTGCCCAAGGGGGACAAGGTGGTCTAGAGGCAAGGTGCTCGCCTCTCATGCCAAGGGTCCCGGGTTCAAAACCCGGCCGGTGCAAGCATGTTGGAAGTTTGGGATTTTTCTCATATTTTCGTGTCTCTGATCCTATTGAGGGGTAGGATCGAGTACCTAGTCTTCTCGGATAAGGACGAAAAAAATCGGAGGGCCCGTGTGCACGTTGCGCACGTTAAAGATACCTTGGCAGTTGGAAATCGTAAACAACAGGCCGAACAGGCCGCTGCCCGGGCAAAATTAAATAAAATTCATCCCTACCATTTCCTCCCCCTCCCTCATCTCCCCCCCCCCCCCAAAAAAAAAAGAACCGCCGACCGGCGCTGCAATGTGGCGACGACGTGCTTGCTCCTGTTGTAACTGGGCTGCAATGGCACAAAGGCAAATTTCCCAAATGGGATTAAAGAGTTATACAAATACAAATACAAAAACAAATACAATGTTTGACAGCTACGCCAGTTTTCTTTTTCATTCCTCGCAACGGTATGTCACATCATCTCACAGTGAAATATATTTTTAATTTCTTTCCTAATACTTGACCAGTAAGATCACGCGAAAAAAAAAGAAATTTAAACTTAATCTTTGAAAATTGAAAATCAATACAAAAATATACGAGCACAACGGGTGAGAAAACTAGTGGGTTTTATCTGTTATTTCCCTTTTAATTAATTTCTGATCCAGTCCCCGTTATGACAACCTAAGGACAACAGGATCTACCGTGTGGACCACGCTGAGATTTTATGACTGATCTTCCCATAATCTCTGTCAATGTACGGCAAATCATGCCATTCGCTGCCAAATTGAAGGTGATAAACTGAAATGGATACAGAGGGCGTATTTATGTCGTTTTACATGGCTACATCTTCAAACAATATTATTATTATTATTATTATTAATTGCCCCCTCCCCCTTTTTTATTTCGTCAGCCAATATCTAATAAATTATTTGCCATTTCCTCATGTGATCGCAAGCTGAAAAACATCTGACTGATTATAAACGAAAAGAAATATATAAGACTTTTTTTTTTTTTTTAGAAATATCGATTTACAACAACACTATTTGATGTTGTAAAATTTGATTTTGCTTAGAAAACTGAAAGAATACCAGGCTGGTAGGCGATTCCATAAACATACGTTAGAGGAATCTGTAGGAACAAGAACTGTAATCTGTGCTGTGTGATTTAAATAATAATTACTCTTTTCTTCCAGCAAATTAGACCCTGACGTATTCCCGGCCCACCGTCACACATTCATCGTGCATCGTCATTTTGTGAAGGAGCAAAAT
Organism: Onchidella celtica; assembly: GCA_963931925.1. Taxonomy (NCBI): domain Eukaryota; kingdom Metazoa; phylum Mollusca; class Gastropoda; order Systellommatophora; family Onchidiidae; genus Onchidella; species Onchidella celtica. The sequence goes on from OZ007571.1 coordinate 39,180,092, forward strand.
TTGATGGTCGAAATTATCAACAGAAATTCTCAGCAAATGTCAATCAAATTACAGCTTGTTACATCACAATGGAATCAGGTGCTAAAATAATCCACAATGGTTAAATTCAAAGGCAGAACATCGGGTTTGTAAAATTTCTAAACGGAAACGTCGATGTAATGTTAGGGCTGGCAATTAAAGGCCAATTTCTGATCATCAGCGCAAACTATGAAGCTCGGAAGGTTAAAATTTATAAATTGACATTTCATAATAAATCACCAAGGAAGCTGCCAAGAAGGTTTTTCATTCAAACCCTGCCCAGCGTTGAAAACAGTGATGTGCCTGTGTTCCCCCCCCCCTCCCCATGCCCTACCCCCCTCCTTCCTTCCACTACCCCCTTTCGTTGTTCTCCAGGGTCTGAATATTTCAAAACATAGGAGTTAATGGGTTGCCTCCGCAAAGGTTGGTATGCTGGATCGTTCATTGTCTCGGGTTCCCAGAACAAAGGTTGGCGCACTCAGGTAAAAACGGCACGGCGACATGGGGATCTGGAGAGTGGGCATTGTAAAATAATATGAGTGGGGAGGGTCGAGGTGTACAAAGGGTGGGGCAGGATGTTGGGGGGAAGCACACAGGCACGTGCGAGGCGCTCATCTTGAAAAGGGAAGGAAGAATTAGGCTCGAGGTCGACACTGTCTGGCATCGAGAGAGTTATCTCACCCCCGGAGTGAGCTCGCGCCAACTACCTTGTCTCACCGGTGCCACTTTCGCGGGGAGACTGGATGGTAGGTGAATAGAGGGGTGGTCGTGGGGGCGGGCTGGGGGAGGATGTTAACGGTGTGAGGTAAGATAAAGGGAAATTAGATATGGTCAAAACAGAAGATAAAAGAGTTGGAAAAAAACAACAAAAAAAAACAAACTAAGATCGATGGAAGGGCCACGGACAAACCGCGTGGAAATGGATAAGAAAAGTCGAACGAGGTGCGACCGTTTTGTAGAAAAGGACAAAGGGATAAAACGATTATTTCTGGGCTTCTGTTCAAGAGAGTGTAATAAGACATTTCAAGTGTAAAAACTAACAGGTACTGGCGGAACAAAGTCTTGTTTGTGGCAATGAATACGGTCAATGTTGCAGCTTTGAATTACATTGCTGGATTATACAGTGGTAATGGGCCATCCCCTAAGTTGTAAGCGCTTATCGTACAGGCTAGGTATGGCAATGTTGAAGTTGTAGTCGTTGTGACGTTGAAAAAGTAAGATTGACCTGCAGAAATCAACAGCAGCAACAACAGCAGCTGTGTTGTTGTATTTGTAATTATTGTAGTAATAACGGCGGATACTATAGCGAAGCAATTCCTGGCCCTATCATGAAACCACGCAAGTGCCAAGGATCTAATTTTACCGGAGAGGAAAAAAAAACACACCTGTTTTCCTGGAAATCTATTTCAGCTATAAACATTTGAAATATTGTACTTCCCCTGAACCAATAGAAACAAACAAAATTCTGTTAAAGATTTCATAAAAGAGTCGGCAATAAGAGTTGTGATCTGCAGTTGTGCTTATACCCTCGTACGGTTTCAAAATATGGCTAGCGGTTTGTGAACAAAAAGATTTAAGGGAAAATGAATCAGAGAAGATGAAGAAGAAACAAGGCTGGGTTAACCTAAATGCCGCTGGTTGGCTCCACCTGGGGGTCGCATGTCTCGAGGAAGGGCATCCCGCAGTATCTTGTTGCAGGAAATCCCTCAAAGGCGGCACATTCACCGCTTCAGGATACGAGGACTTAGCAGATATGGGGATACGCCCGTGTAATGTGGCTGGGGGTGGAAGACCAAAAAAATGAAGAATGCAGGAGAAGAGGTAGAGAAAGGAGGAAAAGAGGGGAAGCTGAAATAGAAATTGGCAAAAGAATAAAAAGAATCTCAATCTGCAGTGTTGTCGATCAGCGTTCTTCATCAGTCTAAACAGTTTTGCAATCTGAATTCTTTTCAAGGAATTCATGGCCGTGGCCCTATAACATACTTTGTTATCACATTAACCCGATACGATTGTCTCTCCGCTTAGTGAAAAAAGAAAATTAAAAAAAAATATATATAGGCCTATATAATTTATGCATCCCTGTGCTTAGGAAAATTAAAACACAGAACTTTCAAGAGAGATCAGCCATTGAAGCTATTGTTAGCGGGCCGTAGTGTGAGACTTAGTAAGCTGCAGATGAACAGTGAGCACAACTCACTTTCTTCTCTATTCGCTTTGTAATTAGACTTCAGTCCCCTAACATCAGCTGTTATCAAGACATCACTGACCAGGAAAAACTGCCGCATGTCAAAATCACAACTTTTCAACAGAATGAAAACGAAGAGAAAAAAGGAAAAGAAAAAATAACACTGTTTAATTCCAGTTTTCTGTGTCATACAGAAGAACTATTTATTCCAAACTGGAGGAAACAGCCACCATCTTGTGACCTGTGACCCGGCTGGTTAGATCAGCCAGGTAAAAAAAACAATAGATTTTCGTTTTTTTTTTTTTTCCTGTGGTTGAAAATTTGGCATAGCACAGTTTTCTGGACGGTGACGAAATGAAGAAGTGCGATGCAGATATGTGAGTACTCGGATAAAAAACAACTTTGGCTTATGACATATTAAATCGAATACGTATTTTCATCAAATAAACGCCAGAAGGTACAACTGGCAGGGTCACGAAGGAAATACACAGAGATCAGGCAGGCTAAGGCCAGAGATGCTGACTTATCACTATCAGGGTGGCGGTAAGATATTGACTGTGCGCAGCCGACGGGAAGTTAGGGCTGTCAGCGTCGGTAACAAGAATAATGATATCAGAAACATTCCGTGACAGAGAGAGAGAGAGAGAGAGAGAGAGAGAGAGAGAGAGAATGTGAAGGAAGGAGAGAGAGGAGAGAGGGCGAGAGAGAGGGAGGGAGAAAGAGTGAGAGGGAAAGAGAAGAGAGAGGGAAAGAGAGAGGGAGGGAGAAAGAGTGTGAAGGAATGAAAGAGGGAGGGAGAAAGAGTGAGAGGGAAAGAGAGAGGGAGGGAGAAAGAGTGAGAGGGAAGGAGAGAGAGAGAGGGAGAGAGAGGGGGAGGGTCAGAGAGAGGGAAAGAGAGGGAGAAAGAGAGAGAGAGAGAGGGAGAGCGAGCAACAGACCAGAAAGAGGAAGAGAGGCAGAGAGAGAGGAGGAGGGAAAGAGAGAACGAGAGAATGCGACAAACCAGAAAGAGGAAGAGGCAGAGAGAGGGAGAGAAAGGGGGCGGGAGAGAGAGAGAGAGAGAGAGAGAGAGAGAGAGAAACGAGAGAGAGAGAGAGAGAGAGGGGAGGGGGGAGGGGGGCTGTAAACAATGACTTAAATACATTAACAATAAAAAAGAGTTTGAAACAGACGTGATATAACGAGTGAGTACTGAGGCTGGGACAAAAATGTGTGTAAAATTCATGACATTATTATAAATATTAATGCTGTATATCGTAGCTTCATTGAAAATGAACACTATTCTAAGAGCGCTGATTGGTTGGTTGGTCTCTTCGTTTCAGATTAGTTTCGTTCTGGCGTTTCATCATGCACTGATTCGTAAATTGGACAATGGGTAACTTTCGCACGTCATTTGCGTGGCAATATAATCGGCCAAATTATTGAACCAAATTTTACAGTATATTAACTCTGTTTGTGAAAGGTGTAACTTTTATACAACATCGCTTCTGCTCGACTTGTGGAGACTAGAAAATACAAAGACCACAGTTCGCCCCTCTAGGTACACAATGTAATCGGCTCGTTGGAGACCTCGCAGATAATCTTTCGGCGCGAGCTTAAGGTGCCCGTCACGCGCGAGCCCTGGACTATCTGACCAAGCGGAGGGGTGACAGCTGGTCATGGAGTGATTAGACCGACCGCCGGCGTATTGATTTGCAGGTGAAGACAGGATGCTCTCGATCACTTTTTTTCGGAAGAGGAGGAAGATATTGGAAAAGCAGCGCATGCCAGGAGGAGAATATAATATAGATTTTTTTAATGGTAGGGCCTACATTTTGTGGTGAGTGAGCATTTGGGCATTTGGAGAGAGACCGGAGGGGGAGAGATAGGTTGGGAGAAGGAAGAGAACATCACGTCAGTGAGAGCAGTGATGAGATAGATGGATAGACAGACAGGCAGACAGACAGACTGATGGATAGACACACAGACAGACAGATAGATGGACAGACAGACAGACAGACAGGTAGGCAGGAATACACACAGACAGATAGACCGACAGGCAAACAGACAGACAGACAGACAGACAGACAGACAGACAGACAGACAGACAGATAGATAGATAGATAGATAGATAGATAGATAGATTAGATAGATAGATAGATAGATAGACAGATAGACAGATAGATAGAAGACCACTACACAATTACCAACATAATTTCTGTGATCCAGTTTTCAAACTTCCGACTGACTTCGTAACAACGGAGAATAGCACAATTAGTTTAACCTTTGGTATCACTCAACAGCTGGCACCACCACAGCCCCTACCGCACTTTTTCAGGCGCAGCAAACTACCTCATCCTCATTATCGCCGCCAACATTGTCAAGAAGTCAATGAAAATAATAGCAACGACATAACGACATCAAAAACTTGAGAATAAGGAGCCCCCCCCCCCCACCTCGCACACACACACCCCTCCTATACTTCTCGTAAGTTTCAATTTATCATTAACATTTTCTCAGTAACATCACCGCAAGTCACACAATATCATCACCATCGTCACCATCATAATCACTACCATCATCACCACCACACCACCATCATCACCACCACCATCACCACATCAACATCACCACCACCATCATCACCATCAACATCACCACCATCATCATCACCATCACCATCACTTCCATCAGCATCACCACCATCATCATCATCGCTACCCTGCTTCCACCAAATCAAATCACCTACCCCCCCCCCCCCCACACACAAACACACTATCAACATTACCATTATCATCACTACTAGTACTACCACCATCACCATACAGACAGCAACTACCTCACCATCACCATGACCAACCAGAACCGCCAACACCATTTTATTATCATTCTTGTTCCCCTGGTGCTCATATCGCAGTTTTTACCTGTGGTCTCACACAGATAGCACCCCCCCCCTCCCCCGCCCCTCCCCCCCCACCACCCGACCCGGAAGAAGATTAAAGAGATCGGGTGTAATGAAGAGAAACTGCCAGGTAGCTCTGGCCTGGAGACCAGCAGCCGAATCACGGCCCTCGAGTCTCAGCCTCGGCTATCGATCTGTGTGTCAGCTCCGCTCCCTGTGGCTCAGGTAGGTGCTGTCTCATGGGGGGCAGGAAGTTGGGAAATGTGAGGGGGGGAATAGACAGTGGTGAGTAGAGGTAGTGTAGATAGGTAGAAAATTGACTTTTTTTTTGGTTTTTCAAGTGAGGTAGTGATGTGTTTTAAAAGTGAAGGTGGGATAACACGTAAAACTTGAGAGGTGCGAGGGGAGGGTGTTAAGGAAGGATGTGGAATATTCAAATGCGGGAAAAGATAATGAAAATTAAGGAGGAGGTGATGCAGACGTGGCGATGAGAGAGGGTTGGGGGTGGGGCAGTGAGGACAGATGGAACTGACAAGAGGAAGCAGCAAGTGTTATGAACAAGAGAGGACCGTGGGTAACCGGTATCCAAACCGATTTGATAATAATTACGTTACGAGGTAGATATCCCACTGGCAGTGTCAGATATCCCACTGGCAGAGTTGAACAATTGCATCATTGGCAGATACCGGGACAAATTTATACACTGACCTGTGGATTTGATCTTTGCTGATGAAATAGTTTAATATAATGGGGTGTTAATACTCTTAGTGTCCGTAGGTGTGTTCCTCATTTGGACGCACGGTTATTTATGAAGGTAGTGATTCGAGCCACTGCCTGTGGCTTGCCGGCGAAATGGTACGAAACCCGAGCCACTGCCCGTGGCTTGCCGGAGACTATGAGTACTCAATATGTTTTTTAGGGGGATTGGGGTTGGGGGTGGGGGTGGGAGGAGGATGGGAGAGAGAGAGATAGAAAGAGAGAGAGTGAAAGAAAGAGAGAGAAAGACTGAGAAAACTAAAAAAAAAGAGAGAGAAAGAAGGAGAGAGAAAGAGAGAGAGAAAGCAACATAGATAGATAGATAGATAGATAGATAGATAGATAGATAGATAGATAGATAGATAGATAGATAGATAGATAGATAGATAGATAGATAGATAGATAGATTGAGAGAGAGAGAGGGAGAGAGAGAGAGAGGGGGGGAGGGGGGGGGGAGAGAATGCTCCATGACCAAAATTGCAATGTAATAAGTACTTTTTTATAAACGCCAATTTATAATGGTAGACCAAAATGATCGAGTTATAAATGCGTTATTACAGTTTCATAATAAAAACAACATTTTGATCTGGCGCATTTTGTATGGCATTATTATGTGAAATGAGGCAAGGTGATTAAACTTATGGGTTATATCCACTTATCTAGCCATACATACATACAATCATCTAGAAAGACAGTCAAACTAACAGACAGAATGAGCGACGATACACAGCCAGACAAGCGACACGTCATGGTAAGTGAGGAAAAGCGGAGTATTTCACAATACCCAATGTTTTTCATCAATCTTAAAAGCTTGCAGTTCAACACGACATTATTTGATTGTAATGAGACCTTGTCCCACTTTTAATAAATAGCCTAGATTGCGTTGGCACACTTTTAACATCCTGCTCTATGGCCAACATTTTGACTGATCCAAGGACAAGTTTAATTCTACCTCTTTTGTTTCTCTTTCAATACACCTGATAGTTTTTTTTTTTTTTGGTCATTAGTCAGTGTTTTTGTTGCACGCAAAAAAAAAAAAAGGTGAAAAATTGACCTGAATATTTCTTTCGCCTCCACAAAAACAATTAGTGCACTCTCTCGATCTTCCTGTCAACCCAATTCATATTTTTCTCCCACTGAATTAATGTATTGTCGATAAGTAACAATTGAGAAAGATCAGATGATAAAGATTATACAGACGACGGTTACGTGCTGCCAAATGAAGAAAAAAAAAAAGGGAGACAAAAAGTCGGGGAGAAAGGAGAAATCCAACCAAACACAATTTTCATCGAGATTTTCAACAATTCTAGTTTTAAATTCGTTTCCAACTAAAATTTGTGTCCGACCAGAGATTTAAAAAAAAAAATAATTAAAGTTTAGTAACAGAAAAATTAAATGTGACAGAAATTAACGGAATGAACTTGGAAAAAATTAAACTATAATTGGACACCAGTCACAGACACATCTTTTGATTAATCAGTTTTGACTCGGGGAGAAAAACCCCACCACTAAAATTAGAAATGAAATTCAAATATTTCTGTACGAAATAAGATTATAATAACTAGTAAAAATGTAGGCTACCTTTGAGCCATTTCTCTGCTTCAACACAGTTATTCATTCTTAGTGCTTCCCAGTGCAAAGAATTAAAGTGAAAGGTCTGTTACTTTTGTGACGACATGGGACTATTTATTGCTTTGCAGTGAAAATCGCATCAGATCTGAAAAACTATGCACATTTTGGCACTTGCCATGCGTAAAAAAAAAAATAAAAAATGATACAGCTACTTTCCTGGCTGTGAGGCATTGCCGTAATTATTATTTTCAAAAAGGGGTGATCTTCATTGTGCATATAGGAAAGTTTGATTAAACGGAGACTGCAATTTTAACTATTCATTTACGGAAACGAGCTCAGGGACAGATTTAAATCGTTTGATCGAGGATAGCAGCTTTATGTATATTTCTCTGCCTTTATTCACAAGATATTTTGCGGCTGCAGTAAAGCGCCAAATAAAAAAAAATATTTTAAAACAAAACGCGTTATCTCTGAACGAAATCATAAGTTTATCAGTCCAGTGCAAATGTTATGATTATGGAAAAACTCATTTTAATTCGATTCGAACTAGTCCGCACTTCAGAGAGCTACGGGGGAATAATCAAGGCTATCAAATTTGTTTTACTTCACTTTCCAAGAAAATGGAAAAGCGTAGTTATCCCTGTTGTTCTACGGATAATGATTGTGGGCACGTCAAATGCAGGAAGAATGAAAAACATGAGGTATTAACATAAATAATAATGTAAAACGATCGTATTTTTATAAGAAAGGACAGGAACTGCAGAGATACAGCATAGTTAAGCCATCTCTTTGTGCTCATCCTCGAGTCGAGTTTGAAGATTTCACCTAAGGCGCGGCGACCCACGTTCCTCGCCCACGCCACAGGTCCATGAGGAATTAGTGTCTCATAATAATATATTAATTTACCTCGTATCCTTTCTTTCTACATTGTGTTTCCTTTGTTTTATTTTGTCTTTCCCATCCTGCATGTAAGTTGGGGGAAATGATTAAAAGGCATTACCCAACCAGGCAGAAGGGTCGGACGATGCGAGGGGCAGAACTTGGGGCGCGGCGCCGTGTGGAGATCCCCACGTTTGGAGTGTACGTGAGCGCGGAGATAAAATAATGAAAACTGATAGCCGATACCTTTCCGCCGCACTCCCCTACCCCTTTTGTTCGAGAAAACCCTCAAAACACAGCCGAACACAGGAACAACTTCTAAACTTGAAATACTGACACTAGTTTTTGAAAAAGTACAACCAGTACGGCGACGAAACGTGTGTGAATATCACAACTTATGACGCTGATCCTTTTAAAGGTCAAAATGTTGGCTGATACTTGATTACCACTAAAAAGATGTCACCCCCTCCACCCCCCCCCCCCCATAAACTTCACATATTCACTCAGTCCACTACAGGCACACACAAGAAAGAAGTTAAACGATTATTCCCCCCCCCCCCCCTTCACTCAAAGTCACGGAAATAATGCTGAAGAGTAAATATTATGGAGACGGTCAGTCGAGGTCACAGAAAAGAAATTGATCATCAGATAGAAATACAAAAGTACAGAACGAACAGAAGAAAATAGAGACCATCATAGATAGATAGATAGATAGATAGATAGATAGATAGATAGATAGATAGATAGATAGATAGATAGATAGATAGATAGATAGATAGATAGATAGATAGTTAGATAGATAGATAGATAGATAGGTAGATAGATAGATAGATAGATAGATAGAGTGATAGATAGATAGATAGATAGATAGACATACACACAGACAGATGGACAGACAAACAGATAGATAGATAGATAGATAGATAGATAGATAGATAGATAGATAGATAGATAGACATACACACAGACAGATGGACAGACAAACAGATAGATAGATAGATAGACAGGTGGACAGACAAACAGATAGATAGATAGATAGATAGATAGATCGATAGATAGATAGATAGATAGATCGATAGATAGATAGATAGATAGATAGATAGATAGATAGATAGATACATAGATAGATAGATAGATAGATAGATAGACATACACACAGACAGATGGACAGACAAACAGATACATAGATAGATAGATAGATAGATAGATAGATAGATAGACATACACACAGACAGATGGACAGACAAACAGATAGATAGATAGATAGACAGGTGGGCAGACAAACAGGTAGATAGATAGATAGATAGATAGATAGATCGATAGATAGATAGATAGATCGATAGATAGATAGATCGATAGATAGATAGATAGATAGATAGATAGATAGATAGATAGATAGATAGATAGATAGATAGACATACACACAGACAGATGGACAGACAAACAGATAGATAGATAGATAGATAG
>OZ007571.1:39190049-39192549 GCA_963931925.1 Onchidella celtica
CAATGGGATGGGTGAGGTGGGGGTTTACCTCAGGGAAATAGAATTGCAACACATACGGGGAGAAGAGGGAGTAGAAGATTATGCATTATACACAAATATGGATGTATATCATTCTCTCTCTCCCCCCCCCCCCCCCCCCCCCCCCAAGATTGACCTGTGAGGAACAGATTGATAAAAGAGATCTGACAGTTATAGAACGGGCACAACGGCAAGATAGCACGAATCTAGAAAAACAACATGGTTTTAAAGAGAGAGAGAGAGAGAGAGAGAGAGAGAGAGAGAGAGAGAGAGAGAGAGAGAGAGAGAGAGAGAGAGAGAGAGAGAGAGTGAGTGAGTGAGAGAGAGAGAGAGAGAGAGAGAGAGGGAGAGGGAGAGAGAGAGAGAGAGAGAGAGAGAGAGAGAGAGAGAGAGAGAGAGAGACAGACAGACAGAATGAAAGGACAAGTAATATCGGGAATCACTACATGTGGGAAATTCATGGTGAGGTGAAGTAAGACAGAAGAAGGGGAGATGCGGAAATAAGTTTGTACAGAGTCGATAAAGTTCGGACAAAAATGGTGGAAAAAGAATCACATTGCCCATGCCACAAACACATCAGCTAGTAATTTAAAAATGTGTAGGAAATGATTCACGATTCGGTGTAATTCGAGGGCCAATATCATACATTCATTTCTACTGCCTACAACACCGATTACACTCATTTCTACTCTCTGCTACACAGATGCATTCATTTCCAATGACTGTAATACTGATACAGTCAATTCTACTGACTACCAAACATTCATTTCTACTGACTTCAACACTAATACACTGTTTTCTAGCGACTACTTCGTTGATACATTCATTTCTACCGACTACAACACTGATACACTGATTTCTACCGACTGCAGCGTTGATGTATTCATTTCTATTGACTGCTACACTGATACATTCATTTCTGTGGCAACTGCAACACTTATGAACTGATTTCTACCGACTACTGCGCTAATACATGTACTGACTGCTACACTGATACATGCTTTTTACCGACCGTTACATTGATGCATTCGTTTCTTCTGACACTGATTTTTACTGACTACAATATTGATGCATTACTTTTCACTGACTATAACATCGATACCCTCATTTCTTCAGACTACAAGGATAAGCCTATCTCAATCAGTGTGACCAATCCCCATACATTATGATTGTTGCTCGTGGACTTCCAGGTAAATCTTCCCAAATGCAAACATAAATATTTTAATTTGCCGAGATCAGACTTTGGGGCTGGTAGAGTGCAAAATGGTTCCCGTTAATGTCCGAGCATACTTTCCTGCCAATGACTGCATGATCAACCAAAGTCATTCGAAGGCTAAACTGCTCACTGTAGCTCAGCCGTGGCTGGTCGCACAAGTAAGAACAAAACAAGAATCCCTTGCATGCTTTATGCCAGTGAGCTAAGGCAACAGCTGACACTGCACAGACAACAGTGCAGTACGAAGCCAAAACAAAACTGAAGTGACAACAATAGAGACGAATTAATGCCTTTCTCCAGTAAGGTCTAAGCTCACTTTGATATCATCGGGCGGGACGCCGATCTGTGGCGTCATTTATCTCGCGTTTACGTATAGATCATCCTTTCGGTGAATATTTTTAGCTGGGCTAACTTTATTCCGCTTTCACCCTGAGGAAAATTTCCGTTTATCATTTCAAAAGTTTCAGAAAATACAAACATTTTCTAACAAAACCGGCGACTCAACATGATCATAGTGTTATTTAAATGGAGGCTTACGATGAACTCCAAATATCATGTAACAATCCCAGAAGCTCTGACTGTGCAGTTCCTGTTGAAGCCTCCGGCAATACAATCTGGCTTGTAGATCATTTTCGCGTACATCTTGCTATATTGTTGAATGACCCTGTTACAATCATAATTACCACTCATCTTCCAATCAGAATTATCTCAAACCAACAGTTCACTCCCCCTCCCCCCGCCCCCCCTCCTTCCTCCTTTCAAATGCCACAGCTACCCGGAACTTTTTCATTCGTTCATCCGTCGCACATCGTGACAGACCACATTCGCATTCCACTGTTTCCTTTTCCTGTTTTGCTTTTGCATTTTCTAAGACCCTTAAGCCCCCCCCCCCCCCCCGGGCCCTTCCCTCTCTAAACATTTCCCACGTTCACAGATCATGAGAATTTAATACCAGAAGCCGTTTGTGTCCGGGTGCGCTCAGTCTCAAACAATACAGCACCTTAGTTGTTGTAGGCAGGTTCCAGACAGGCCGCAGGAAAAAATGAAAAAAAAACACCAAAACAGAAAAAGGTGGATCTTGAACAAAGAGTTAGGAGAGAAAACTATCCACAAGCTTATGCCAAGTATGTTGGCTGGCTGGGTGGATGTTACTCTTCTCGCTCTGTGACTTTTTCCGATGTATTTTGGAACTTTATTTTCCAACAAAACATTAACTTCTGGCGCAGCCTATGTCCACCAAACCTAATTTTCACCACGGTAGATTTT
>OZ007571.1:40578912-40661412 GCA_963931925.1 Onchidella celtica
ACACAAAAGCTGTACCAATCTGCCTAGCTTAAGGAGGAATCTTTTCCCTCATGCTTTACTGATGTATATTTTGCCAGTTGTGTTGTGTCTATCGATTCTGTCGTCTCAATAATACACTGTACCACGGCTGACCCAACTTGCTTAAAGTATGGGGTACAAAAGATAAACTTCAGATGTTCGAGAGCCACAAGATATGAACAAAATTTACACACACATGTTTATTATTACATAGACATATTGTTACAAAAAATTATATAAATATTCAGAAATACATGTAAGCAACAAATATTTACTCATATATACATTTTTCAAGCTGTTAATTTGTATTAGTTCCAGAAATCACAAAGTACTTTATACCAGATGTTTTCAAAATCTTGACTGATGATTATTATTTTTGTCTATACTGAACGTATTAAATAGGACAATGAACTACGGGAACATCTTAGAAAAACGTGCGAATTTGCATTTCAGTTACAAAATAAGAATGCGAAAAAATGAAACGAAAAGGGTAAAGGAAAAAAAGATAATTATGATGAAAACAGAGCCCAGAAAACATGTTTCCATGAGCCATATAATGAAGGTCAAAGAACCGCCTGTGGCTCGCAAGTCGCGGTTTGACCACACCGATACCGGTATATAATGCATAACATATGGCTCCTAAGCTCAAAATGTCGAAGATTATACAGGCGGACTTGCCCTAGTACGGAGCAACCTTCTTGTTATTGATTGATATCGTCAGGATCAACTGGATACGCTAGGCTTGCTGTGCCCATTTTGGGAGGGTGATTATGGGCAGTCACAAGTGAATTGAACGATTTTGGAAATATCTGACGCATCGGCTTAGCAGGCATAAAGGTATTATTTTGGTATTAAGCTGGTTTAACATAACAGAAGCAAAGTTTGGATGCCATATCATCTCTATCGCCCTCTCCCATGACGGCATCTGGCCGGCCACATTGTTAGTTTATTTTACTATTCACAAGGCATATCTAAACTCCTGCAAGTTTGTCACAGAACAAGCTGCGGTATACACTTGTGGAAGTGTGAAAATCAGGTACAAGAGGGTAATAGAAATAAGGGACGTAAAGGATTCTTATCCAGCTTTGGGGATTTTCCTCCTCCTCCTCTCATGTCAAAATTTATACGGAACTATTTACTTCTATTTGTGAAATTTAGAAGCTCTGAATACGAGACATAAATAAAGAGTACCCAAATATATATAGACGGTGGTAGGCGCAAAATGGCCGTTGTAGTGTCGACGAGCCGTAAAAATCAAACTCCACCCGAAAAGATCCCAGGAGCCGAAGCGTTTCCCAATAATACTAATAGATAGCGGGTGACGATGTGATTATGATATTATGGAAAATCCCCATGTAAATGTTAGCAAAAACCAAGGAGGCCTTCGGATAAAATTGTAATACATAAATCACTATAATTATTACTATCATTTTATGAGAGGGAGAAAGAAAAGACACTACTGGACTTCTAAAAAATTATCACTACAAGCTGCTGACCTGAAGTTGCAAAGATCAGCAGGTCTGTCCCTAGAATCCTTAGGCTATAGGCCGATCTCATCTTTTAAGATCTCAGATTTGCTTACTTTGAAAAGATGGATTATGAGAGAGCAGTGGGCTATTCGATATGTCTGGTGCGAGCAGAACGACGTATTATCACTTTTCATTTAGTTATGCCCGGCGTGTGGCATGCAGTAAGTGAAATCAATAATAGGTAAGACGGCCGTTTCAGAATGTTGTAAATATCGGCCCAAAGTCTTCTTTCGTTTAATTAAACTTTACACAATTTGAGGTAGCCAGGTCATAAGTTTATTTTTACTAAATACATGTATACTCACGGCACGTATTTATACCAACGATAGAACTCCCGGACTGAACGTGTACACGGTCTCCTCAATTAAAGTCGCTGACTATGTGTGAAGGCCAAACTCTCAAACTACTGTCCTTCTTAGGTGAACGACCCAATGATATCAATGTCCATTCATAGTGAATCGCTGTACATCACGAGGTATGTCACCGTTAAACTGTAGGCCTAAACAAACCAAAGTTCAGTCATGCGAGGAAAGCCGTAACACAGGATAAAACCGTAAGTGTAACAATGATATAAAGCTGTAGGCCTGTGTGCTAAGTGAAACCCGTAGCAGAACGCTGCATGAATCTAGCATGCTCGACGAAAAAAAAAAAGTTAAGATGTGGGCGAAGAAAATAATCCACCAATCTGTACAATACATAATAATAATAATCATAATAATAATAAAAACTCGGATTTTTTTAAACAAGATGTACCGCCGCTCATACGGTTCTGATTTGCGTACAATTTTGAAGCTGCCTCCCTCTTGTCCTCCACGATGGTAGTTTGTTTTTTATATTTAAAGACTTGAAATAGTGGGAAAGTACCCCTTGGTGTTTGCATGGTGTCGCTGATATATCGCCTCCGATCTTTCTTTCTTTTTACTTTTTTTACGAACACATAACCCGAGACGCTTTCATTTATTGCCGATGTGTACACTATTTAACACACCACTCAGAGCGCACATCACTGGTATGTCATTGTCACAAATCCCAGACTGGGAGATGTAATAGTTATAACAAGACAACAATCACGAACGAACGAGTATAACACTTAACAGAACAACCCATCAGACTCACACATTTATTATACATAAAGATAAAGATTAAAGTGCAATTACATACATTACATTATTGAATTTAACTGCCGTCCAACGGCCTTGTTCCCACATGCACTCTTCCTCGGGTCCACAACCCGGTAGTTACTTTCTAAAGACACTTCGGTCTCAGCTTCTCCTCTCCATGTCTTAATAGCACATTAATATTTCACTGGCACCGCAGTCTCCCAATAGCACCTTCCTATTGCCATAACACATTAGCATTCCAATAGCACATCAACATGGCAATAGCACATTAGCATTTCAATAGCACATCAACATGGCAATAGCACATTAGCATTTCAATAGCACATTCACCATCAAATATACATCCCTGTCTGTGGCCAGACTGCCCTGACTCATGTGCCTCTACTGTCCTGCACCGACAGCTTCACTCCTGGCCTATGTGTGGCCTCCGGCCCTATGCTGGCCTATCCCCTGGGCTCACCGTAGGCGGCGCTCTTCGGCCCGACCTCGGCACCTACAAGAATAACATTACATTGGTATAATACCATACCACTTCTATTCACTTCACCCCTCCTTACAACTCATGAAGCGTACACACCATAGTTCACATTTAACTCACCAAACATCTTACGGTAGTACACAATACTCACTCTTGCTACAAATCCATGAACTCAACTTTCATCTATCGCTCACGGCGCACATTGCTATATACAGTATCAAGGACTTCCACATTCCTCACATATACTTATTTACATCATGGTCATAGATGAATATAATACATCAATCATAATTATCAATCATCGTTTCACCTACCATTCATCACTGGAAAAACACTACTCCCAAGTCTTCCGACTGCTCTCCTTATGTTCGCCCTCTGGGGCTTTCTCCTGCGTCCGCTCTTTAGGACGTCTTAGTGTGCAGTGATAGTAATACAGCGCTTTCGCCTCATTAAGACCCCCCCACTCACAACACGCACGCTTTCCCTTACCCCGTGACCCGTGGGTTAACTTTATTCTAACCCTCTTCTCGTAACTACTGATCCTCGCTCACTCGCTCGTGACATCATCCCTCACCCCAAAAAAATTAATGCAATTAATTTCAAATCGCATCAAGATGACTGTCAACGAGTGAGCGTGAGCAATACTTACATAAAAAATGACCTACCAATGCCCCTAGCACATAAAATACCGGACTCAGGGAAAAATATGGGGATCAATATGCCCTGCACTATGCATATATGTATCACATCATGAATAGCTAACTAAACACAATATCTAAAGAGAATCAGAACCAATCAACATATCAACCATTCTTCATATAATATTTATAATGTCAATATTTTAAAGTCGACGACTCGTTCACACAGATCCTGTCAATGTTACTGTCCTCCGATGTATAAGCTCCTGAACTCTTCCCTTAGGCTCGACTAAGGTAGTCGGCGATATGATTGCTGGTTCCTGGAATTGGTTGAATAACGAAGGTATACGGCTGCAAAGCCAATGCCCATCTAGACAAGCGTGGGCTGGACGAACAATTCTTCGACAAAAACGTTAGTGGCTTGTGGTCTGTCTGGATACAGAATTCTAGTCCCATGAGATAACGTCCTAATTTCTGGACGGACCACACAATGGCAAGACACTCCCGCTCTATCACAGAATACTTTCTTTCTCTCTGCAATAACTTCCTACTGACATAACATACAGGATGGAAACATTCGTTCTTCTCCTGTAGAAGACAAGCGCCGACACCAGAGTCCGACGCATCCGTTCTGAGGATAAAATTAGATCGAAAATCGGGTAATATCAGAATGGGTGACGATGATAATGCTGTCACCAAATTATCAAATGCTGTCTGACATTCAGACGTCCACTGGACCTTACCGGGTTGTCCCTTCTTAGTAAGGTCAGTAAGAGAAGACGACAAGGAGGACAAATTTGGAATGAACTTTCTGTAATAATTCAAAATTCCCACAAAGCTTCTGACTTGTTTCTTTGTTTTAGGGATTTGCAACCCTACTAATTTGTCAATTTTTGTTACTTCAGGTCTCTGAACACCTCTACCCACGATATGTCCTAAGAATACTATCTCTGGACATGCCAAATCCATCTTTGCGGGTTTAGCAGTTAACCCAAAATGACGTAATCGTTTAAAAATTACTGTTAGTGTCTGAATATGATCAGACCATGTCGACGTATGACATGCTATATCGTCAAAGAATGACACGACATTAGGTATGTCCTTCAATACCAGTCTCATTAATCGTGCAAACGTCGCTGGCGCGTTTACCAACCCAAATGGCATGGCCTTAAATTGGAATAATCCAATGGGCGTTTGGAACGCCGTGTATTGTTTAGACTCCTCAGCAAGAGGGATTTCCCAATAACCCTTCGTTAAATCTATCTTGGAAAACCACATGGACCGGCCAAAGAAGCTATTAGTTCCTCCTGAAATGGAATAGGCTCCATATCGCCTACCGTAATAGTGTTCAATTTTCGAAAATCGATACAGAACCGCACCGATCCATCAAGTTTTTTCACGAGGACGATGGGTGATGAATACGGCGATGTTGATGGTTCTATCACATCTAACTTCAACATAGACTCAACTTCTTTTATAACTCTCTCTCTGGAAAAAAAAGGCAGTGGATAAGGTCTAAGAGATACTGGCTTATCCGAAGTCAACTTTATTTGGTGCTGGATCACCGTAGTGCGACCCGGCAAATCTGTAATGACATCCGGGAATGACGCTAACAGGGTCTTAAGTTCCATACTCATTGACCTCGTAAGGTCTGGGTTAAATTTTACGTCCCTGTAACCTTGTGTCGGAGTTAACTCCGGCAATTGAATTTGTACCTCTTCCTGCGCCTCGGTGTCGCTTACGTCACTGTCTAACTGGTCTACGACCCCCGTACAAGCAATAGAGAAGACACTCTCCTCTGGTTTCGTCTGTGCACACAGATACTCTGGTCTCTCATAAAATCTCTGTAGCATATTAACATGGAAAACCTTACTTGATCCATCAATGTGGATAGCGTAATCTACCTTTGAAACAACTCGCTCAATAACATAAGGACCTTTCCATGTCATCAGTAACTTATTATGGTCCGTAGGTAATAACAACAGGACCTTGTCTCCTGGCTTAAAAATTCTCAGTTTGGATCCTCTATCTTTATAGGCTTTTGCTCTTTTCGAAGCGATACTAGAAGCTTCTTCTGCTATAGTGCGCGCTGAAGATAATCTTTCTCTTAAATCAACAAGGTACTGAAACACTGAAATTTGCTCCTCGTCTCCCGATGATGGCGACGTCATCATGTCCAGAAGAACATCAGTTGGACCCCTAGGACTACGACCATACATCATTTCAAAAGGAGAGAATCCTGTTGACTCCTGCCGTACCTCCCTGTACGCGAATAACACTGCAGGGATATATCTATCCCAATCCTTAGGGCGATCAGCAGCTACCTTACGCAGCATCGACTTTAGCGTCGAGTTCAATCTTTCGCACATGCCATTAGCCTGCGGATGATAAGGGGTGGTAGTGATGGGTTGTATGCTGAATAAGCGAAACAATTCCTTCATCATTTCCGAAGTAAATTGTGCACCCCTATCAGATAAAATCTGTTCCGGAATTCCCACCCTAGCGAAAATTCCAAAAAGCGCTTCCGCGACTGCCTCAGACGTTATGGTCCGAAGAGGAACCGCCTCTGGCCATCTCGTAGCATTACATATGACCGCTAAGAAAAATCGATTCCCCCTATCGGTCGCTGGGTGAATGGGGCCAACAAGGTCTATCGAAACCTTTTTAAACGGTTCCGAGACCGTGGGGATCTTTTGAAGAGGAGCCTGGGGTGTACGATCCTTATGCGTCGTCTTTTGGCACGCACTGCACGTCCTACAATATAATCGTACATCTCTGTGGATAGATGGCCAGTAAAAATTTTTAAGAACCCTTTCTTTGGTTCTAGCTATACCCATATGACCCGCTAATGGGACATCATGTGCCAAATGCAATACTGTTGCGATAAGCAACGCTGGCACAACGACCTGCTTTAAAACGGAAGCCACCGTAACATACTTACGGAACAGAATGCCCGCCTGAATAACAAAGGAAGACGACCCGTTCTTATATTTCCTCGTTTTCTCCTCAAAACATGGACTCAATGATGGGTCCTCCTTTTGCAATGTCGCCAAGCGCCCTGGTGTGATATCCAGGTTGACCGCTGGCGTTGCCAAAGGTCTAATCTTACTCCTATCACGTACCTGTCGACGTGTCTCGACTGCGGCACAAAAGTCAATACCTTTTAATTGTGACCATGCCTGCACATTCTCCTCGGAAGGGGAAACTACCCGAGATACATTACCAATGATGAGCTGGGCGCCTGGAAAACAACCAACGACTGCTTCGACTTCCCCGCTAAGGAAAGGCGTATCTATTACTATTTTTGCCATGGGTAATTTCTCAATGGCCCCTGAAAATTGTATGCATGGGACAGTCTCACCTGTAAGCTGTGAATCCCGAATGCAGTCCCTATGCACTCCCACAACGGTAGATCCTGTATCTCGTAAAACCGAGGCCGGTTCGTCCCCAACAAACCCCGGATAAACCCTAAGACCACCTCCTGTATGACATGAATTTATAACGGGGATCTTTCTCCCACAAGGTAAAACACCGGAAGATAATAACTTCTCACAACTGGGACACTTAGAATACTGTCCGCCTCCGTTGTCCGATGTAACACACGCGGCCGCATGATGAAATTTATTAGGGGAACATGGACTGGAGCCACTGCGATTGTCATCCACGTTCGCCGCTATCCTACCTGCAGGGCAATTCACCCTGATGTGACCTGCTCTTCCGCAGTTCCAACACTTCGCGGTCCTACAATCGCGTGAAAAATGACCCACGCGTCCGCAAGTCCAACATTCCGCTCCCTGTGCTCCGCTAAACCTGGGTCCCCGTGACCCATCGCGACCGGAACTAAAGTCCCTATGCCGTCGGTCATCGGCAAAGGTCACAAATCGCACTCGGCCATTACCGCGACCTAGCCCTCCTGCTCGGTCAAACTTATCGGATCCATATGCAGGTGATTGGTGATACCCCCTACGTTGCCCCTGGGCTTGCCCATTATAGGCACCACGCTGACGCGACCTGTCTGTATGTCCTGTCGGCGACCCCTCAACCACGGCGACGTAACCAGCATCCTGTACGTACGCCCTCGCTACTGGTTTGGACGGATGTGCCGTGCGGTATGCTTCCGCCAACTTAGACGCCTCCTGCACCGTCGCGGGTTAGTTTTCTTTCAGAAAAGCCACCAGATCTTTATGGCATGACCCGTATAGCTGGTCACAGATCATGAGGTCTTTTAATTTAGCAAAATCCGCGCCCACATGCGCCAAGTCCATCCAATTCTGTTAGTCTCGCGACGAAGGCAGCAAAGTCCTCCCTGGTATCCGCACGTGCTCGCCTAAACTGCTCCCGGAAATATTCCTCCGTGCGTGCAAATCGGCGAAGCAGCAAAGACTTCAGCTTATCGTAATCATGTACGTCTTCGCGCTGTAGCTCTTTAAAGTAGGTTAACGCTCGCCCCTGCAACAAGGAAGCGAGGTACGTGGACCATAATTGTTTATCCTCCCCCCATTGCAGTTGTGCGTTCAGTTCGAACCTGTAAAGGAAGGCGTCTATGTCGTCCTTCCGGTCGTCGAACGTAGGGAGCTTAATCCTAACGCCACTTTTATTTTGTCCCTGCCGCTCAACTGTTTCCGTTGGCGTATTCTTCTTGCTTTCCAACTCCGCGATTCTTACTCGCGCGTCTATCTCCCTTAACTTTAACTCCCTTTCCTGCTGCTGAGCATCTTTTTCCTTTAACTTTAACTCCCTTTCCTGCTGCCGCTCTTGAGCCTCATTTTCTCTCTGCCGCTCTTGAGCCTCTTTTTCTCGCTCTCTATCCTTAGCACGCTCGTCGCGCAATTCCGCCTGCTGCTCTTTAATCCAGCCGCGTAGCTCTACGCCTTTAAAACCAAGTTCCGTCCCTAACTTCATTAGTTGCTGGAGCTCCGCCATTTCACGGATTTATATTTATACAATTTGAAATACAATAACTGTTTATGCACTTACTATCCCCGACGTATCCCGAGACCTGAAACTATGCCACTACAATAACAAGCACTATTTCTAAATGCAATTCAGAAACACACCTAACTAAACATTCTACCGCATACTCTCTCTAACTAATTCTATGTTTATAAAATGTCTAGCACTATTAAATAACAAAAGAGAATAGAAAAGACAAGAATGAGGAAATTCAGTAGAAGGACCACAAGGACATCAAAGACAACGAACCAGACTAGGACAAAGCTTCTAAAAAAAACTATAATGGAAAAAAACTGCAATCTAACTACGCCGATTACACTACAAGGTACGAACAAGAACAGAGTCTGAAGAAAAGAACGTGTCTACAGATAGGTAAGAAAGAAGGACAAGAGAATACGTCTTCCTGCAGAAACAGAGAAGATATCGACGCTACAACTAAACAATAACAAAGCCCTAAAGACTGTTCACTGTGATGAACGAAGTTCCAAGTTTCCCACACCTTTTTTTTCTTAAAAGGATAAACTAAGTTCACCACAGCAAACCCGCGCCACCGCCCGTATAATCAATTACGACAAAAACAGCAAAACAGAGAAAAAGACAGATTAAAGGAACAGCCCACAATCCAGGGCACAAAAATTTTGAATTTTACTTAACTTTCCCCTAGACTTAAGTACCTCCCTTACACGGAGCTCTGGCTGCTTGTCTCCTTCAGGCTGCACGCACACTCTCTCTGTGAAAATTCAATCACACATGAGTACATATTCATAGTAATATATGCGTTAATACATATTCATAAATACACATAAATCATACCATCATGAAATTTCCATTCATCCCACGAACAAAGACAGCACAAATTCCTACCACAAGATAAGTAATACGTGGACAAAAACTAAAGTAACAAATGCCCACTGACAAATACCTACTAACTAACTACAACTAAATATTACGAAAATGGACGAGCCCCCAGTGTCACAAATCCCAGACTGGGAGATGTAATAGTTATAACAAGACAACAATCACGAACGAACGAGTATAACACTTAACAGAACAACCCATCAGACTCACACATTTATTATACATAAAGATAAAGATTAAAGTGCAATTACATACATTATATTATTGAATTTAACTGCCGTCCAACGGCCTTATTCCCACATGCACTCTTCCTCGGGTCCACAACCCGGTAGTTACTTTCTAAAGACACATCGGTCTCAGCTTCTCCTCTCCATGTCTTAATAGCACATTAATATTTCACTGGCACCGCAGTCTCCCAATAGCACCTTCCTATTGCCATAACACATTAGCATTCCAATAGCACATCAACATGGCAATAGCACATTAGCATTTCAATAGCACATCAACATGGCAATAGCACATTAGCATTTCAATAGCACATTCACAATCAAATATACATCCCTGTCTGTGGCCAGGCTGCCACGACTCATGTGCCTCTACTGTCCTGCACCGACAGCTTCACTCCTGGCCT
Source organism: Onchidella celtica (assembly GCA_963931925.1). NCBI lineage: Eukaryota > Metazoa > Mollusca > Gastropoda > Systellommatophora > Onchidiidae > Onchidella > Onchidella celtica. The sequence goes on from OZ007571.1 coordinate 40,589,139, forward strand.
ATGTGTGGCCTCCGGCCCTATGCTGGCCTATCCCCTGGGCTCACCGTAGGCGGCGCTCTTCGGCCCGACCTCGGCACCTACAAGAATAACATTACATTGGTATAATACCATACCACTTCTATTCACTTCACCCCTCCTTACAACTCATGAAGCGTACACACCATAGTTCACATTTAACTCACCAAACATCTTACGGTAACACACCTCCACCGTAGTACACAATACTCACTCTCGCTACAAATCCATGAACTCAACTTTCATCTATCGCTCATGGCGCACATTGCTATATACAGTATCAAGGACTTCCACATTCCTCACATATACTTATTTACATCATGGTCATAGACGAATATAATACATCAATCATAATTATCAATCATCGTTTCACTTACCAGTCATCACTGGAACAACACTACTCCCAAGTCTTCCGACTGCTCTCCTTATGTTCGCCCTCTGGGGCTTTCTCCTGCGTCCGCTCTTTAGGACGTCTTAGTGTGCAGTGATAGTAATACAGCGCTTTCGCCTCATTCAGACCCCCCCACTCACAACATGCACGCTTTCCCTTACCCCGTGACCCGTGGGTTAACTTTATTCTAACCCTCTTCTCGTACCTATTAATCCTCGCTCACTCGCTCGTGACAGTCATGACAAAACATTTAGTCGCCTCGAATGTTTAACGCACCATAGGAATACAATAGCACAAGTCCCAAAACAAGCAAACACACAACAAATTAAGCCTAAAGGAACAGGCAAGGTGAAGTAGATTCATTATAACTATCTACTATAATGTCTATCCATACCTGAAACTAATTAATAAACAGATGTATTCGGAGCAACACCGGGTACCATAGCTAGTTCTACAGACAGGAACAAAAATTCTTTATCTACCGTCATATTTCATGATCGTGAGGCTGTCCGCGTTCCATCAGATTCACACAATGCAGTGTGAAATTAGACACCTAGATAAAAATTTTAATGTTCCTTTAACTATTCCTATAACAAAGACTTACCTTTGAAACAGTTGTGGCAGTAGAAGTGGCTGTTATTGTTTAGTTATGAAAACACGTGAAGCCACTCTATTATCAGTGTTATTCTTGTAAATAGGTGTTGTTGTCACTGCAACATGAGAAGGGAGCTCGAAATCCACTGGATTTCTGATCGGACAGAATGAGACGGTGTTACCTTTCAAAGTCCCGACTGAAATTCTAAATGACTTGGGGCCCTAATAATAATTTAAGGGCCTAGAAATACTTCGGCATACAGAAGCAATTAAAGCCCGGCAAGGCAAAGTAGTCACTGCACGTAGACTCTCCCATTCTTCGTAATTATATAGGCTTAGGAGAAGAATCACAGAGACTGAACTACCCTACTGACTTACGTGCAACTATGGTAACTCGATGCATTCGTTCTTTGCAACAGCATGAATGTGAAAACAGCCGTACTTCAATTTTGTCTATGGTTGAGGACTCGTAGTCAGAAATGATAAATTATTACCCTTTTAGGGCGCTTATTCAAACAAATGATAAATAAATAGGACAACGCTTTCTGGACTTTGTAAGCCTATAGTACATTCTGAACCTGATTTGTACTTAATAGCAACAGGTGGTCGCCTTGTTATGTAGCTAGTCAATGTGTTGTCAGCGCTATTTAAGCGATGATAAAACGGATTATGGACCTTTCATTTGTTGTATACGTTCATTAATAATTGTCACAATCATTCAGAGTACATGTAATTATTGTGGCGGTTCAAAGGTAGAATGCTTTGTGTGTGAGTGGGTCAACACATTAATTTTTACAACATCCTGCTCTTGGCAAGAGAAAGGTAGACCGTGACGCTCTACAGACATAAAACATAGTTTATCACACACACAAATACACCGAAAATTAAGGTTATATGACACAAACATACATATTCACACAGATAGAGAGAGAAAGGGAGAGAGTGGAGAGAAAGACAGAGAGAAAGGAGAAAGAGGGAGGGGGAGAAAGAGAAAAGGGGAGACATAAAAAGAAAAGGAGAAAGGCAGACATGAAGACAGAAAGAAAGAGAAACAGGGTGAAAGAAAGAACAAGAGAGAGAAGGGGCAGGAGAGACAGAGAGAGAAAGAGAGAGATAGGTAGAACGAGAGAGAGAGAGAGACGAAAAAAAAAAAGCAACATAATAACATGTATATCAAAACAAGACGGTGTTCAAGGGCAGATGATACTTTTAATGCAAGACAAGAGCCGCTGAGGGAAGTTCACGGTCAAAAGTTAGTATACAGTAATCTTTCCTAAGGCCACAAAAGGTCATGCCTTTGCTTTGCTTCTCCTATTCTTGAGTGTCCCTGGTCTTTTTCTCCTCGGTGGGAGATGGAACCGATACTGACTGGTTGGGGAATGTTGCCACGCCAGAGGATTTTGAAAGTAACAAAGACTAACCGTGGCAAGGCGAGTGCCTTTTGATGCTGCGCTTTTATGTCAATTTGTGGCGTAGGCTTATGAAAGGGTTGGAGGCTAGACGCCTAGGTTGGAGGGTTTAGTTGATAGGCGAGAGCTGTTTAGCAAAATAATGAAAGGGGCTTTTTTTTTTTGCTGGGGAAATGGTTTGTAGGGCGGGGGTGGGGGGGGGGGGAGGGGGAGGGTGAGCGAGACATGTTGGAAATAGGATTCAACTGTATCTTTTTATTTAACCCTTTATGCCAATTCTAAAACTTCTTAAATAATAATATGCTGAACTGATTTTGAAGTCAGATTCTTGCATAAAAATGACAAATTTTTAATATTCAGTTCCAAAATCTGTTTGTTAACAAAATAAGAAGAGTAATTATATCAAGCAGACAATTTTTGCTCCAGGTGACCTATTTCACACTGGGCACTAGAGGGTTTAAAAAAAAAAGGGGGTTGTTGTGCCCTGCATGATGGTCTGAAAAAGGAAACAGCAAAAAACTCTGGAATTTTGGAGTAAGAAAAGTCAAGAATTGCCCAGTGAAATACTGGAAAGCATCATTTAAAATAACTGGGGGTGGGGGGATTAGGGGGGGGGGGCAATATAATGCGAACAGGATTCAGTTGTATCTCTTTAAAAAAAAAAAAATATATATATACTATGTGGAAGAAAAAAAACAACAAAACAAAAGCTCTGAAATTTTGGAGTTGGAAAAGTCAAGAATGCTCAGTGGGTGACATGAGAGAATTACATGTATTTAAAATAATGGTCTGAGCTAATTTAATAATTTTTATCCAGTTGAGTAATGGAAACAAATGGGGGGAGGGGGCACAATTGGCAACATAAAAAATCAGGGACTATAGTAACAAGTAGCCTGTACCAATCTAAGAAATTTTACGGTAGGACACAAATTGTGGCTGCATAATTTGACCCTCATTTGCATAAATTAAAAATGGCCGCCACAGAGCAGTACCACCAATTAGAAAGAAGCATAACTTCTAGTTAAAATATGGCATGTTTGACAAACAGAGCCTTCTTTGGGCATTTTTGACTCTTTCTTTACTGCATATTAGATGTTTCATATTATCCTCATGATCATAATACTATCAAAAACACACATTTACAAGACATCTATGTTGGTCACGTTTTATGCATAGGTCACATTTGTTCATTAGGATCATCTGTCCCTAAGTAACAATAAACAGAAAGTTACAAAAAAAAACAACAAAAAAACCCAGAAAGATGTGCATAACTCACATATAGTTCTTGCCAATTATCTAAGTCTCTGAGTAATGCTAAAATTAGAAAGTTACAAAAAAAACAACAGAAAGTTGTGCAAAAGTCATTTTGTTCCTCAGAATCACATAGTCTCTAACTAATGCTGGAGTAGAAAGTTACAAAATGTTATAATCATAGTATCGCCACAGCCACGACACATTTGCTTTAAGTAATTTTTACATTTCCAGAAAGCATGAAAAAGTATCACTGCTTTGCAATTTTTGACTTGCGTAAAAGATGTTTCGTGTTAAAATTCAGACTTTGAAGCCTCGATACAAAACTTCCTGCTTTTCAGGAAACAAAAAAACTAACCTTATATTATTTTATCTGGGATGTGAGGCCTTACCTCAAAAACACTGAAAAATAACTGCTATGACTGTGACAGTGCGCAACTATTTAAATTGAAATGTGAATAATAATAATAATAATAATGGATGGCATTTATATAACGCATACCCATTTAAAATGCTCTATGCGCTTTACAGAAACAACATGTCAACCACAGAGCAGAATGGAGCGCCTGCGAAACGCTCAACGCACTGCACTGCTTCTTTCTCTCTCCCTGACTCGCTCACTCTCTCTCTCTATCTCAGAGCAAATTATAATGCAGCCTGTTAGGCGCAGTTCACAACTCACAACAGTTCACAACTCACGTCAGTTCACAACACACAACTCAAATAATATTTAAATATTTATTAATAACAATATATATTTAATAATGAATAATGAATTTTGTTGTTGCTGGTTGGTGGGGGGTGATATGGATAAATTTTAATCTATTAGTTTCAATTTTGCCCGGGCAGCGGCCTGAATGAAGTGTGCTCCATCATGAAAATGTCAAACATTGCTTGATGTGAGATGAAAGCATCTGATCTATGTCAAGGATTGACATGTGAAAAATTAATCTTACTTACACATTTCTACAAAAGTCAAATGACAATGACCATTTTCCAAAATATTATACAAACTTAAGGCCTGCTATTTTATTAGCACTGATGGTTCTGGACACTGTTGGTGGATTGTCACTGTTTTCACTTGAAATAAAAACTGGTTGAATGAGACTCACATTTTCTAGTAATGTCCATACAATTTCTGACTAAATGCAGATAATGACTGTTCCTGCTTAAAATAAAATCTGCAAAGTGCAACAGTGCAAGAAACAAAATCAATACCAAATAAACCACATAAACTGAGTGTTTAAAATTATAAAAATAAAAATGTCATTACTGGGGTCAGCCCAGTAAAATGATATAAAAAATGATTATACACCACAAAATACAGTATACCAATATTATGGGCCAAGGAAACAACCAAGGCCTGAACAATAAAAATGATGTGAGATCAAAACAAAGCTGCATTAGTGTCATATTTCTATCACATAAGTAAATGGAAACATCAGAAATAGAAGTATATATATTGTGATGTAAAATATTTTCCGCCTTCATGTCTTGTTTCATGAATGAGAGAAGAACCGTAAAAGTTCAGTTGTCACTTTGTGAAATCCAAAATCCACTTTTAAACATTTTGTAATTATTAATGTTGTCACAAATCCCAGACTGGGAGATGTAATAAGTTATGACAGGACAACAATCACGAACAAACAAGTTAACACTTAACAGAACAATCCATCAGACTCACACATTTATTAAACATAATTATACATATAATAGCGCAATTACATATATTATATTATTGAATGACTGCCGTACAACGGCCTTATTCTCACACACACGCTCCCTCGGATCCACAATCCGGTAGTTACTCCTAAAGGCACTTCGGCCTCAGCCTCTCCCCTCAGGGTCTTAATAGCACCCTAGTAATTCACTGGCACCGCAGTCTCTCAATATCACATTCCTATTGTCATACCCTTAGCACTCCCCTAGCACCTCAGCAGGGCAATAACACATTATTATTTCCATAGCCATCAACATGGCAACAACATAATATCAGTTCACGAGCCTATCAACATGGCAACAATATAGTATCTCATTCACTCTCATATCTACGTCCCTGTCCGTGGCCTGACTGCCACGACTTTATGTGCCTCTACTGTCCTGCACTGACAGCCTCACTTCTGGCCTATGTGTGGCCTCCGGCCCTATGCTGGCCTATCCCCTGTGCTCATCGAGGTGGCTCTGCGGCCCGTCCCCGACACCTACAAGAATAACATTACATTGGTATAATACCCTACCATTTCTATTCACTCCACCTCTCCTTACAACCCATGAAACGTACACACACTAGTTCACCTTTCACTCACCACACATCTTACGGTAACACACTTCCAGCGGAGTACACACTACTCACTCGCGCTACAAATCCATGAACTCACTTTCATCTATCGCTCATGGCGCACATTGCTATATCCAATATCACGGACTTCCACATTCCTCACATATACTTATTCACATCATGGTAATAGACGAATATAATATAATACATCAATCATAATAATCAATCAACATTCTACATACCAGTCATAACTGGAAAGACTCTCACTAGTCTTCTCGACTGCTTCCCCTTTATGTCCGCCCGATGGGCTTTTATTCACACGTCCGATCCCTAGGACCTTCTAACTTGCAGTGATAGTTATACAGCGCTTTCGCCTCCTTCAGACCCCGCCCCACTACTACTCACAACAGCACGCTTAACTTGCTGTCTACTGTGAGTCCTTACTCTACACCCGCTCTGTAGCAATCCCCTTAATTGCACTCACTCCACTCGTGACATCATCCCCCACCCCAAAAAAATTAATGCAATTAATTTCAAATCGCATCAAGATGACTGTCAACGAGTGAGCGCGAGCAATACCTACACTAGAAGAATGACCTAGCAGTTCCCCTAGCATGTAAAATACCGAAATCAGGGGAAAATATGGGGATCAATATGGTCTGAAATATGCATATATGTGTCACCTCATGAATAGCTAACTAAACACAATATCTAATACAGAATCAAAAACCATTCAACCTATCAACCATTCTTCATATCATATATTTTATAATGTCAATATTTTAAAGTCGACTCATTCACACAGATCCTGTCAATGTTCCTGTCCTCCGATGTATAAGCTCCTGAAATCTTCCCCTAGGCTCGACTAAGGTAGTCGGCGATATGATTGCTGGTTCCTGGAATTGGTTGAATAACGAAGGTGTACGGCTGTAAAGCCAATGCCCATCTAGACAAGCGTGCGCTGGACGAACGATTCTTCGACAAAAATGTCAGTGGCTTGTGGTCCGTCTGGATACAAAATTCTCGTCCCATGAGATAACGTCCTAGTTTCTGGACGGACCAGACAATGGCAAGACACTCACGCTCTATCACAGAATACTTTCTTTCTCTCTGCAATAACTTCCTACTGACATAACATACAGGATGGAGACATTCGTTCTTCTCCTGTAGAAGACAAGCGCCGACACCAGAGTCCGACGCATCCGTTCTGAGGATAAAATTAGATCGAAAATCGGGTAATATCAGAATGGGTGACGATGATAACGCTGTCACCAAATTATCAAATGCTGTCTGACATTCAGACGTCCACTGGACCTTATCGGGTTGTCCCTTCTTAGTAAGGTCAGTAAGAGAAGATGACAAGGAGGAAAAATTTGGAATGAACTTTCTGTAATAATTTAAAATTCCCACTAAGCTTCTGACTTGTTTCTTTGTTTTAGGGATTTGCAACCCTACTAACTTGTCAATTTTTGTTTCTTCAGGTCTCTGAACACCTCTACCCACAATATGTCCTAAGAATATTATCTCTGGACATGCCAAATCCATCTTTGCGGGTTTAGCAGTTAACCCAAAATGGCGTAATCGTTGAAAAATTACTGTTAGTGTCTGAATATGATCAGACCATGTCGACGTATGGCATGCTATATCATCAAAGAATGACACGACATTAGGTATGTCCTTCAACACCAATCTCATTAATCGTGCAAACGTCGCTGGTGCGTTTACCAACCCAAATGGCATGACCTTAAATTGGAATAATCCAATGGGCGTTTGGAACGCCGTGTATTGTTTAGACTCCTCAGTAAGCGGGATTTCCCAATACCCTTTCGTCAAATCTATCTTGGAAAACCACGTGGACCCGGCCAATGAAGCTATTAATTCCTCCTGAAACGGAATAGGCTCCCTATCGCCTACCGTAATAGTGTTCAATCTTCGAAAATCAATACAGAACCGCACCGATCCATCAAGTTTCTTCACGAGGACGATGGGTGATGAATACGGCGATGTTGATGGTTCTATCACATCTAACTTCAACATCGACTCAACTTCCTTTATGACTCTATCTCTCGAAGAAAAAGGCAACGGATACGGTCTAAGAAATACTGGCTTATCCGAAGTCAACTTTATTTGGTGCTGGATCGCCGTAGTGCGACCCGGCAAATCCGTAACAACATCCGGAAATGACGCTAACAGGGTCTCAAGTTCCCTACTCCTTGAACTCGTAAGGTCAGGGTTAATTTTTTCGTCCCTGTAACCTTGTGTCGGAGTTAACTCCGGCAATTGAATTTGTAACTCCTCCTGCGCCTCGGTGTCGCTTACGTCACAGTCCAACTGGTCTACGACCCCCGTACAAGCAATAGAGAAGACAGTCTCCTCTGGTCTTGTCTGTGCACACAGATACTGTGGTCTCTCATAAAATCTCTGTAGCATGTTAACATGGAAAACCTTACTCGCTCCATCAATGTGGATAGCGTAATCTACCTTTGAAACAACTCGCTCAATAACATAAGGGCCTTTCCATGTCATCAATAACTTATTATGGTCCGTAGGTAACAACAACAGAACCTTGTCTCCTGGCTTAAAAATTCTCAGTTTGGACCCTCTATCTTTATAGTCTTTTGCTCTTTTCGAAGCGATACTAGACGCTTCTTCTGCTATAGTGCGCGCTGAAGATAATCTTTCTCTTAAATCAACAAGGTCTATCGAAACCTTTTTAAACGGTTCCGAAACCGTGGGGATCTTTTGACGAGGAGCCTGGGGTGAACGACCCTTATGCGTCGTCTTTTGGCACGCACTGCACGTCTTACAATATAAACGTACATCTCTGTATACTGACGGCCAATAAAAATCTTTCAGAACTCTCTCCTTGGTTCTAGTACTTCCCACATGACCCGCTAATGGAACATCATGGGCCAGACGCAATACTGTAGTAATCAACGATCGTGGCACGACGACCTGCTTTTGAACAGAAGCCACTGTGACGTACATACGGAACAGAATGCCCCCCTGGACAAAAAAAGAAGATGACCCGTTCTTATATCTCCTCGTTTTCTCGGTTCGCGCTTCCCCAAAACATGGGTTTAATGATGGGTCCTCCCCTTGTAATCTCGCCAAGCGCTCTGGCGTGATATCTAGGTTGACCGCTGGCGTAGCCAAAGGTCTAATCTTATCTTTATCGGCTACCCGTCGGCGTGTTTCGATCGCGGCGCAAAAGTCAATACCTTTTGATTGCGACCATGCTTGCACGTTCTCATCGGAAGGGGAACCTACCCGCGATACATTCCCAATGATGAGCTGGGCGCCTGGAAAACAACCAACGACTGCTTCGACTTCCCCGCTAAGGAAAGGTGTATCTATCATTATTTTTGCCATGGGTAATTTCTCAATGGCCCCCGAAAATTGGATGCACGGGACAGTCTCACCTGTAAGCTGTGAATCCCGAATGCAGTCTCTATGCACTCCCACAACGGTAGATCCTGTATCTCGTAAAACCGAGACCGGTTCGTCCCCAACAAACCCCGGATAAACCCTAAGACCACCTCCTGTATGACATGAATTTATAACGGGGATCTTTCTCCCACAAGGTAAAACACCGGAAGATAATAACTTCTCACAACTGGGACACTTAGAATACTGTCCGCCTCCGTTGTCCGATGTAACACACGCAGCCGCATGATGAAATTTATTTGGGGAGCATGGACTGGAGCTACTGTCCACGTTCGCCGCTATCCTACCTGCAGGGCAGTTCACGCTGATGTGATCCGCTCTACCGCAGTTCCAACACTTCGCGGCCCTACACTCGCGTGAAAAGTGACCCACGCGTCCGCAAGTCCAACACTCCGCTCCCTGTGCTGCTCTAGGCCTGGGTCCCCGTGACCCATCGCGACCGGAACTAGAGTCCCTATGCCGTCGGTCATCGGCAAAGGTCACAATTCGCCCCCGGCCATTACCGCGACCTAGCCCTCCTGCTCGGTCAAACTTACCGGATCCATATGCCGGTGATTGGTGATAGCCCCTACGCTGCCCCTGGGCTTGCCCGCTATAGGCACCACGCTGACGCGACCTGTCCCCAAGTCCTGCCGGCGACCCCTCGACAACGGCGACGTACCCAGCATCTTGGACGTACGCCCTGGCGACTGGTTTGGACGGATGCGCCGTACGGTATGCCTCCGCCAACTTAGACGCCTCCTGCACCGTCGCGGGTTCGTTCTCTTTCAGGAAAGCCACCAGATCTTTGTGGCACGACGCGTACAGCTGGTCACGGATCATTAAGTCTTTCAGTTTAGCGAAATCCGTGCCCACATGCGCCAGGTCTACCCAGTTCGCGAAATACTCCGTTAGTCTCGCGACGAAGGCAGCAAAGTCCTCCCTGGTGTCTGCACGTGCTCGCCTAAACTGCTCCCGGAAATATTCCTCGGTACGCGCAAATCGGCGAAGCAGCAAAGCCTTCAGCTTATCGTAGTCTTGCACGTCTTCGCGCTGTAGCTCTTTAAAGTAGGTTAACGCTCGCCCCTGCAATAGCGATGCCAGGTACGTGGCCCATAATTCCTTATTTTCCCCCCATTGCAATTGTGCGTTCAGCTCGAACCTGTAAAGGAAGGCGTCTATGTCGTCCTTCCGGTCGTCGAACGTAGGGAGCTTAATCCTAACGCCACCTTTATTGTGTACCTGCCGCTGAACTGTTTATGTTGGTGCATTCTTTTTGATTTCCAACTCGGCGATCTTCACTTGCGCCTCTATCTCCTTTAACCTTATCTCCCTTTCCTGCTCCCTATCCTGTCTCTCCTGTCGCTGAGCTTCTAACTCCTTTAACTTAAACTCCCTTTCCTGTTGCTGAGCCTCTAACTCCTTCAACTTAAACTCTCTTTCCTCTTCCTTATCCTTAGCCTCTCTCTCCTGTTGCTGAGCCTTAGCCTCTCTTTCCTCTTCTCTCTGTCGCTCTTGAGCCTCTTTTTCTCGCTCTCTATCCTTAGCACGCTCATCGCGCAAATCCGCCTGCTGTTCTTTAATCCAGCCGCGTAGCTCCTCTCCCTGCAGGCCAAGTTCCTTACCCAACTTCATTAGTTGTTGGAGTTCCGCCATTTCACAGATTTATGGTTATGGTATGTATTTAAAAAAACGGTTAACCTGTCGGTATGATAACTAACGACACGACCAGAGACCTGAGATCACACCAGATATAACAATACCCAATTCAGAATACAATTCAGAAATTTACCTTTACAGCAAAACTAATTCTACATCTACAAAATGCATGCACTATTAATTATAAAAGAAAATAGAAACGACAAGAATGAAGAAATACAGTAGAAGGACCACAAGTACGTCAAGGACAACGAACCAGACTAGGACAAAGCTTCTACAAAAAAAAACTATAATGGAAAAAAAATGCAACCTACTACGCCGATTACACAACAAGGTACGAACAAGAACAGAGTCTGAAAAAAAAGAACGTATCTACAGAAAGGTAGAAGAGGGACAAGAGAAACGTCTTCCTAAAACAACGAGGAAGATAGAACGCTACAATCTAAACAAAAATACAGGTCCCTACAGAACTGTTCACTGTGGTGAACGCGGTTCCAAGTTTAGCCCACCTCCCGAAGAGGATAAACTACGCTCACCACAGCAAACCCGCGCCACCGCCCGTATAACCTATAACGACAACAAAAACAGCAAAAACAGGGAAAAAGACAGATTAAAGGAACAGCCCACAATCCAGGGCACAAAACTTTGACTTTCACTTAACTTTCAAAATTTTGAGTAAAACTCCTCCCTTTAATCGGAGCTCTGGCTGCTCGTCTCCTCAGGCTGCACGCACACACTCTGGAAAGTTTAAATACAAATTAATACCTACTCATAGCAATACATGCATCAATATACATTCATTATTATACATAAATCCTATCATGAAATGTCCATTCATCCAACGGACAAGACAGCACAATTACCTACTAACTAACTACAACTAAATATTACGAAAATGGACGAGTCACAATGGACGAGCCCCCAATGTCACAACGGACGAGCCCCCAGTGTCACAAATCCCAGACTGGGAGATGTAATAAGTTATGACAGGACAACAATCACGAACAAACAAGTTAACACTTAACAGAACAATCCATCAGACTCACACATTTATTAAACATAATTATACATATAATAGCGCAATTACATATATTATATTATTGAATGACTGCCGTACAACGGCCTTATTCTCACACACACGCTCCCTCGGATCCACAATCCGGTAGTTACTCCTAAAGGCACTTCGGCCTCAGCCTCTCCCCTCAGGGTCTTAATAGCACCCTAGTAATTCACTGGCACCGCAGTCTCTCAATATCACATTCCTATTGTCATACCCTTAGCACTCCCCTAGCACCTCAGCAGGGCAATAACACATTATTATTTCCATAGCCATCAACATGGCAACAACATAATATCAGTTCACGAGCCTATCAACATGGCAACAATATAGTATCTCATTCACTCTCATATCTACGTCCCTGTCCGTGGCCTGACTGCCACGACTTTATGTGCCTCTACTGTCCTGCACTGACAGCCTCACTTCTGGCCTATGTGTGGCCTCCGGCCCTATGCTGGCCTATCCCCTGTGCTCATCGAGGTGGCTCTGCGGCCCGTCCCCGACACCTACAAGAATAACATTACATTGGTATAATACCCTACCATTTCTATTCACTCCACCTCTCCTTACAACCCATGAAACGTACACACACTAGTTCACCTTTCACTCACCACACATCTTACGGTAACACACTTCCAGCGGAGTACACACTACTCACTCGCGCTACAAATCCATGAACTCACTTTCATCTATCGCTCATGGCGCACATTGCTATATCCAATATCACGGACTTCCACATTCCTCACATATACTTATTCACATCATGGTAATAGACGAATATAATATAATACATCAATCATAATAATCAATCAACATTCTACATACCAGTCATAACTGGAAAGACTCTCACTAGTCTTCTCGACTGCTTCCCCTTTATGTCCGCCCGATGGGCTTTTATTCACACGTCCGATCCCTAGGACCTTCTAACTTGCAGTGATAGTTATACAGCGCTTTCGCCTCCTTCAGACCCCGCCCCACTACTACTCACAACAGCACGCTTAACTTGCTGTCTACTGTGAGTCCTTACTCTACACCCGCTCTGTAGCAATCCCCTTAATTGCACTCACTCCACTCGTGACAAATGTAACCTTTCTTAAATTAGGATTAGTTTTCTGTTGAAGATTTCTTTCCAAAATCAAGGCTCATCTTCCTGAAGAAATTCTTTTTCCACCTGTGTTATTGCACATAAATGTGCCACAAAGGCAAATATTTAATACCTTTTATATTTCACAATATAATCAATAAAATTTCTCATTAATCTTATGTCATGAGACATGAAATAAAATAATCATAAACATATTATTAACATTACTCTTTTCAATAATCAGAACTGACAAATGGCAAGTTGATTTGAGAGATTCATGTAACTGAAAAATTGCAGTTTTTGAGTCATGAAAATTGCACCGAAATCTTGAGGCCGCCACCTGATAAAGCTGACACTTTCTTTAATATATTCACACATTTATTAGCATCAAAACAGAATTAATGAAACCTTCAAACCTGCATACTTCATTCCATAATGCCAACAGACAGCATCAGTAATAAGGTAATTCAATTTGCACAACATCAAAAACAAAAATCACTTTCACGCTAAGAGAAGTTTTTTTTGTTTGTTTGTTTCACTTTCGACCTAAGAAACATTCTCACAATGACTGTTTGACAATATATAACAAATTGTGTTATAAACTTTGTAATGGTACATCCTGAACTCCAATGGCTTAAAGTCACAAAGCACATGATACACTGAATTATGAGTTTTTGAAACAAGCATGACTCAAATAAGGTAGCATTTCATCATGTTTGGTGCTGTGAAAAATTGTACTTTTGTTACCTGAGCTCAGGAGGCCAGGGATTCAGAAGAGGGTTCCAACATTTCCGCATACGTCAAGTGTAAAAGTGAAACAAATGGAATTCACAGCTTATTTTCTAGTGTGAGGCCAGCAATAAAGTCATCACATGGGGGCCAATCGGTGACAAAATCAGAGTCCACGGTACAAACCAATGGAAGAAGGCAGGTCATGGTTACAAAACCAAATGACATCACTTTTACCACAAATAGTACACATCTACCATATATTGCAGGAGAAAATGAATGACTGGGGTTCATTCAAAAATAAGATAAAATTGAATGTCTTTATTTATAGCCTTCCAATGGCATCACAGTAAAGGAGAGATGTTAAACATGTCAGTGGTATAGGAATGCCAATTTTTTGACAGGGTTGGGAGCTTAGAGAGATGTTACAAAATAGGCAATTTTCAACCTTTATTTTCTTAAAAAGACCTCACGTTAAGGTGAATAACATCTTCAAATAGATGAAAAACAACTCTCTGGATATTTCTATTCAAAACAGAAATGGTTGAAACTGATAGATGATGAAACTCGAAAAAATAGGCACAATGCAAAATCAGTGAGGTAATCCCAAAATCAATCATATAAACTGCCGCATTTGCCCTTAAATTCTGTCACACAGCCATCTCAAAAACTGGTACGAGTCATCATTTATATTTAAGATATAATACAAATTTAAACATGAAAACACTTTTGTCAATCATTATTACTTATTGCATCTGAAAACTTCACAAGTAACGAAACAAAGAATGAAATATCTCATTCCTGGAGTTAAATTAATATGTGTATAAGTAATAATACAAAGATTGTCAAAACTGGCATTTAATAACTCGAAAGCACCTTGGCAAATTATGTATTTACTTACACAACATAACAACGCAAGCTTAGTGTTGAAAATTTCAAGTCCATGTAAACTGATTGAAAGTAATGATAATTAGGCAGATATGTTTCATTTCTTTTTTATGTTTAATTTAACCAGTCGCAAAATCTTTGGCAAGCAAGAAAATCGGACAATGAAGTGAGCAGGTGACATAATAAAGACAGTAAATTTGTTCCAAGATTAACTTTCGGCATAAATAAAAGACATATAAAAAAAATCCATGTTATATATCATAGTTGTCTGTCCACCAAGCTCAACAATGATCCTAAAACAACTGTGGGACTTGTGTCACGAGCGAGTGAGCGAGGATCAGTAGTTACGAGAAGAGGGTTAGAATAAAGTTAACCCACGGGTCACGGGGTAAGGGAAAGCATGCATGTTGTGAGTAGTGGGGGTCTGAATGAGGCGAGAGCGCTGTATTACTATCACTGCACACTAAGACGTCCTAGAGAGCGGACGCAGGAGAAAGCCCCAGAGGGCGAACATAAGGAGAGCAGTCGGAAGACTTGGGAGTAGTGTTTTTCCAGTGATGACTGGTAGGTGTAACGATGATTGATAGTTATGATTGATGTATTATATTCATCTATGACCATGATGTAAGTAAGTATATGTGAGGAATGTGGAAGTCCTTGATACTGTATATAGCAATGTGCGCCATGAGCGATAGATGAAAGTTGAGTTCTTGGATTTGTAGCGAGAGTGAGTATTGTGTACTACGGTGGAGGTGTGTTACCGTAGGATGTGTGGCGAGTGAAAGGTGGACTATTGTGTGTACGCTCCATGAGCCGTAAGGAGGGGTGAAGTGAATAGAAGTGGTATGGTATTATACCAATGTAATGTTATTCTTGTAGGTGCCGGGGACGGGCCGAAGAGCCGCCTACGGTGAGCACAGGGGATAGGCCAGCATAGGGCCGGAGGCCACACATAGGCCAGGAAGGAAGCTGTCGGTGCAGGACAGTAGAGGCACATGAGTCGTGGCAGTCTGGCCACCGACAGGGACGTATATGTGATCGTGAATGTGCTATTGAAATGCTAATGTGCTATTGCCATGTTGAGGTGCTATTGAAATGCTAATGTGCTATTGCCATGTTGATGTGCTATTGGAATGCTAATGTGTTATGGCAATAGGAAGGGGCTATTGGGAGACTGCGGTGCCAGTGAAATATTAATGTGCTATTAAGACCCTGAGAGGAGAGGCTGAGGCCGAAGTGTCTTTAGAAAGTAACTACCGGGTTGTGGACCCGAGGAAGAGTGCATGTGGGAATAAGGCCGTTGGACGGTAGTAAATTCAATAGTATAGTGTATGTAATTGCACTTTTATCTGTATCTTTATGTATAATAAATGTGTGAGTCTGATGGGTTGTTCTGTTAAGTGTTATACTTGTTCGTTCGTGATTGTCTTGTTATAATTATTACATCTCCCAGTCTGGGATTTGTGACACTGGGGGCTCGTCCATTTTCGTAATATTTAGTTGTAGTTAATTAGTAGGTATTTGTCAGTGGGCATTTGTTACTTTAGTTTTTGTCCATGTAGTACTTATCTTGTGGTAGGAATTTGTGCTGTCTTTGTTCGTGGGATGAATAGAAATTTCATGATGGTATGATTTATGTGTATTTATGAATATGTATTAATGCATGTACTACTATGAATATGTACTAATGTGTGATTGAATTTTCACAGAGAGAGTGTGCGTGCAGCCTGAAGGAGACAAGCAGCCAGAGCTCCGTGTAAGGGAGGAACTTAAGTCTAGGGGAAAGTTAAGTAAAATTCAAAATTTGTGTGCCCTGGATTGTGGGCTGTTCCTTTAATCTGTCTTTTTCTCTGTTTTGCTGTTTTTGTCGTAATTGATTATACGGGCGGTGGCGCGGGTTTGCTGTGGTGAGCGTAGTTTATCCTCTTCGGGAGGTGGGCTAAACTTGGAACCGCGTTCATCACAGTGAACAGTTCTGTAGGGACCTGTATTTTTGTTTAGATTGTGGCGTTCCATCTTCCTCGTTGTTTTAGGAAGACGTTTCTCTTGTCCCTCTCTCACCTATCTGTAGATACGTTCTTTTTTTCAGACTCTGTTCTTGTTCGTACCTTGTAGTGTAATCGGCGTAGTTAGGTTGCATTTTTTTTCCCATTAGTTTTTTTTTTTAGAAGCTTTGTCCTAGTCTGGTTCGTTGTCTTTGATGTCCTTGTGGTCCTTCTTCTGAATTTCTTCATCTTTGTCTTTTCTATTCTCTTTTGTTATTTAATAGTGCTATACATTTTATGAACATAGAATTAGTTAGAGAGAGTATGCTATAAAATGTTCAGTAGGTAAATTTCTGAATTGTATTTGAGACAATTGGGTGTTGTTATATCTGGTGTGATCTCAGGTCTCTGGTCGTGTCGTTAGTGATCATACCGACAGGTTGGTCTTTTTCATAATACATACCATAACCATAAATCTGTGAAATGGCGGATCTCCGTGAGCTCATGAAATTGGGTACGGAACTTGGCCTTGAGGGAGAGGAGCTGCGCAGCTGGATTAAAGAGCAGCAGGCGGAGTTGCGCGATGAGCGTGCTAAAGATAGAGAGCGAGAAAAAGAGGCTCAGGAGCAGGAAAGGGAGTTTAAGTTAAAGGAGTTAGAGGCTCAGCAACAGGAGAGACAGGCTAAGGAAAGGGAGCAGGAGATAAAGTTAAGGGAGATAGAGGCTAGGGATAAGGAACAGGAGAGAGAGGCGCGAATAAGAATCGCCGAGTTGGAAATCAAAAAGAATGCACCAACAGAAACAGTTGAGCGGCAGGGGCAAAATAAAGGTGGCGTTAGGATTAAGCTGCCTACGTTCGACGACCGGAAGGACGACATAGACGCCTTCCTTTAAAGGTTCGAACTGAACGCACAACTGCAATGGGGGGAGAATAAACAATTGTGGTCCACGTACCTGGCTTCCTTGTTGCAGGGGTGAGCGTTAACCTACTTTAAAGAGCTACAGCGCGAAGACGTATGTCACGAGCGAGTGAGCGAGGATCAATAGTAACGAGAAGAGGGTTAGAATAAAGTTAACCCACGGGTCACGGGGTAAAGGAAAGCGTGCATGTTGTGAATGGTGGGGGTCTGAATGAGGCGAGAGCGCTGTATTACTATCACTGCACACTAAGACGTCTAAGAAAGCGGGCGCAGGAGAAAGCCCCAGAGGGCGAACATAAGGAGAGCAGTCGGAAGACTTGGGAGTAGTGTTTTTCCAGTGATGACTGGTAGGTGGAACGATGATTGATAATTATGATTATGTATTATATTCGTCTACGACCATGATGTAAATAAGTATATGTGAGGAATGTGGAAGTCCTTGATACTGTATATAGCAATGTGCGCCATGAGCGATAGATGTAAGTTAAGTTCATGGATTTGTAGCGAGAGTGAGTATTGTGTACTACGGTGGAGGTGTGTTACCGTAGGATGTGTGGCGAGTGAAATGTGAACTATTGTGTGTACGCTTCATGAGTTGTAATGAGGGGTGAAGTGAATAGAAATGGTATGGTATTATACCAATGTAATGTTATTCTTGTAGGTGCCGGGGACGGGCCGAAGCGCCGCCTACGGTGAGCACAGGGGATAGGCCAGCATAGGGCCGAAGGCCACACATAGGCCAGGAGTGACGCTGTCGTGTAGGACAGTCGCAGCACATGAGTCGTGGCAGTCTGGCCACCGACAGGGACGTATATATGATCGTGAATGTGCTATTGAAATGCTAATGTGCTATTGCCATGTGAATGTGCTATTGAAATGATAATGTGCTATTGCCATGTTGATGTGCTATTGAAATGCTAATGTGCTATTGCTATGTTGAGGTGCTATTGGAATGCTAATGTGTTATGGCAGTAGGAAGGGGCTGTTGAGAGACTGCGGTGCCAGTGAAATATTAATGTGCTATTAAGACCCTGAGAGGAGAGGCTGAGGCCGAAGTGTCTTTAGAAAGTAACTACCGTGTTGTGGACCCGAGGAAGAGTGCATGTGGGAATAAGGCCGTTGGACGGTAGTAAATTCAATAATATAGTGTATGTAATTGCACTTTTAGCTGTATCTTTATGTATAATAAATGTGTGAGTCTGATGGGTTGTTCTGTTAAGTGTTATACTTGTTCGTTCGTGATTGTTGTCTTGTTATAATTATTACATCTCCCAGTCTGGGATTTGTGACACTGGGGGCTTGTCCTGTTTACCTGTGGTCATTTTGACATTGTGTATTCGTCATATCTAGTTGTTTTTCTGTTGTGGTAGGAATTTGTGCTGTTGTCCTTGTTCGTGGGATGAATGGAAATTTCATGATGGTATAATTTATGTATATTTATGAATATGTATTGATGCATGTATTTTGATGAATATGTATTAATGTGTACTTAAAATTCTGCAGAGAGTGTGTGTGCCAGCCTGTAGAGGTCAAGCAGCCAGAGCTCCGAGACAAGGGGAGAAGTTATAGTCAGAATTGCGAGTTAAGTAAAAGTCAAAATTTTTGTGCCCTGGATTGAGGGCTGTCTGTTCATCTGTCTTTTTCCGCTGTTTTTCTGTTTTTATCGTTCTGATTATACGGGCGGTGGCGCGGGTTTTCTGTGGTGAGTGTAGTTTATCCTCTTCGGGAGGTGGGCTAAACTTGGAACCGCGTTCATCACAGTGAACAGTTCTATAGGGACCTGTATTTTTGTTTAGATTGTGGCGTTCCATCTTCCTCGTTGTTTTAGGAAGACGTTTCTCTTGTCCCTCTCTTACCTATCTGTAGATATGTTCTTTTTTTTCAGACTCTGTTCTTGTTCGTACCTTGTAGTGTAATCGGCGTAGTTAGGTTGCATTTTTTTTTCCATTATTGTCACGAGCAGAGTTAGGGTCTTGGGGATGTTACGACTGCACGAGAGGCAGCTAACTCACACTCGGACACAACCACACAAGAAAAGTACTAAATAACTAGAGCGTATATATGTCAGGCCGGTCAGGCCATAGTTTACATAAATATTAATAACAAAACAAAAGACAATAGAGGTATATATTCAAACCAAAAACTCTAATTAATAACTTAACCAATGATATTCATGTAACTATGGAGGTACTGCAATCAATAGTAAATAGGTATATTATACGAAACTGGATATCAATTTAAAGTGACAGTTGAGTCGCCACTGGCCAGTCGCCAGGCAAACTCTCCATAAATCATATGGGCTTAAATGTTAGGAGGGCCCAGTACGTTCAAAGCCTACAGAAGCACTCTTCGGCTTGTAGGTAATTTAAGCAGTTGCCAAAAGACTATATTTTATGCACAATCACTATTCAATTCATCAACAATGTGCTATATTATTCCAATCATACTATGGCAATAGATCTATCATACAGGACACTCGTGGTCGAGTGCCAGCTGGGGTTTCCTTAGTCTTCAGACCACACAGTTCAGGTACTGGCCAACCGGAGATACTTCACGAAACGATGCTTCTCTCGTCTGTATTCACTAAATCTGAACGTTACACGATGTTATATACTAACCAACTACCCAGCGTGCTAGTCCGCTGGCCCAATTAGTTCAGCTATCTCATAGGTCGAAACCTCCCACCATTTTAACTGTAGTAATACGTCTGCACTATTCTACCAGCCAGTTAACGTGCAAAAACTTGTCTAGTCATACTTAACAATGTCAACTGTCCCCACCTTGTTTCACCCCTACTCCATTACTTATTAATCACGAACATAAGCCGACAAGCGTGACTCTAGCAGTTTAACTCTACATTTATTTACTCACCAACTATAATTTGGCGAGGACCGTTCAAGGCCACCAGCCAATTTCTCATGGCCCTGGTAACCAACAACAACTCACTCTCTGCGTGAGTTTTAACAATATCCGAATCATGACACATCCCCCACCCCAGTTAAAATTTGCAATTTTAACGATATAAATTATTATCGTAAAGGGAAGGCATGAGTCGAGAAATTGCTCGAAAGGTTAACTTAACTAAGAATACTAGGTAATAACTAAGACTAGTACTAAAGTTGAAAAAAAACCTACAGGACGGGTATCATTGATGGACAAAACTTCATGAAAATCTTAAGGCTCCGTCCAAAAGTATATATCTCTCTGAGGATTAAATCTTACCTCTAAATAGGTAGACATTAACAATCATAACTCTAAAATTTTAGAGTACAACACTGATCCTGTGCGAATGTCATCAGGAATGCATACATACAATGAATAATACTCAAGAAAAGATAACTATAGTAGCATCGATGGCATTAGTGGATCTGGACTCCTGGTCTGCCATGATCTTCTCGTCCTCGACCCTGGGCAACAACGTCTGGTGTGGCCAAAATACGGGTCGACGTCAGTAAAATAGCTGTTGGAACAAAGGAAAGCACAGGGGTAGGTGAAAAGTGTTCACAATGGGCGAACAATATGTGATACCATCCCTCGGTCTCAGAATGAGGTGCTAATCCTATCCAACCCCAGTACATATGACAGACCTAAATAGGAGAACAAAATTTCTGGGTCTATCACAACTACAAATTTCGGCATAGTTAAGCCTAATTAACATTAACAGAAGCGTCCGTAAGATAATTTAGTCTGATGTTCTCGTTCAAAATCCGCGTAGCCCTCGTCTTGAGTTAAGAATTACATAGCGCTTCTCGCATTTAACACTAAGCTAGATCTCAAATAACATTACAATTAAATCTTTCCAACATCCAATCCGGTATAGATGAGATGCCACGAGGCGATAGCAGTTAATTTAATGCGCCGTTTCCGTACGCAAGCCATGCACACGTCAAGTGTCACAGTCATCTCGGTAATATAGTCATAATCGGTTCAATTCAATATCCATATCGGGTATGTTCTTAGGTAACTCATCCACTGGCCACATGGATAGTCACAATCATAATCGGTTATTCTTACTTGTCATATATAGTATTCCGTTAGATGGTCCACGAAACGCGGAAAACCATAGACATAATCGGTTGTATAAAAAACAACTCCACACTTCTCCAAAACTTCTTAAAACGCGACCACGCAGTGTCCTCTGTTACCACTGCAAAATATCTCAAAACGCGAACACGCAGTGTCCTCTGTTACCACTGCAAAATATCTCAAAACGCGAACACGCAGTGTCCTCTGTTACCACTGCAAAATATCTCTCAAAACACGAATACGCAGTGTACTACGTTACCACTGCCAAACATCTCTCAAATAATCGAAAAAATACCAATATCATCCATCCCACGAGGCAATCTCATTATTGCTCTCCTCGGGTCGACGTCATACGCAGACGACTAAAAAAAAGTATCCTCAATATATATAATTCACATAGCTCTTATATTGATACCACCTCGACACTGATACAGACTCTTCCCCTGAGACAATTTATTGCTCCTTCGGGCGGCGGCATCAGCCGACAATAAAACCAATACTCACTACTCATCACTACACAAAAAGGTCACCTCTCTGAACAGTCTAATACTGTCCTCTCGGGAGCCCGTCAATTTAAAGACGAGATCGGTATAAATTAATAATTAGCAAGAACTGGCAGTGTACTCACTGCACGGATTCCAACAATTCAATAATAGTTGTCACTTAAACAGTGTTGTCACTCTACAGCACAGGAGGGTTAATTCTTAAAAACTTTTCCCTCTCACCAAGCCAAGTTACCTCTAAAAACCGCTCAACGTGTCAAAACGCGTGAATCAATGGAAGTATGTAATCAAAAAAAATATAAAAAAAATAAGTGTAACCAAGAAAGATAAATACTATATAACGAATATATAAAAAGGTAATACATTACAAACAAGACGCAAGAGGAACAGAACGAACGATAAATTACAATAAGACGCTAGACTAACAGAAATCACGAACGACAACAGACCCGACTAACCTGAACTATCTACAAAAAGGTAAGAAAAAGAACAGGAGAGACGTCTTCCTAAAAGTACCAGGAAGATAGAACGCTAACAATCTATACGAATAACAGGTCCCTACAGAACTATTCAAGGCAAAGCAAATCTCCTATCCGTTTTAAACGCCATCTAGATCTGCTAGTCTGGCAAAAAGAGGTATGCTAAGTCTCGATCCCTTCCAACCTCCCGCCTATCTAATCTAACACAAAAGAAAAAAATAATGCCTGTCAAAAGTAGGGGAGCTGGAACGACGAACCCCTCAAACGAAGACAAATACAGATGGTTCACTTAACTGGGCAAAATGGACTGGCTCTTTCCTTTGGTCCACAGCGCTGGTCTTGTCTTTTCCTGATGCTAGCTGTCAGTCCCTCGTAGTGGTCCCAGGATCAATGACGAGAGGACATGCCAGACATGTAGGGGAGAAACAAAAACAAAAAAATCAGCAGTATACAAAACTATAAACTACAAAAATTACATTAACAGTGGAGTCTTAGAGTGGTAGACCTGCAGCTGTTGACGGGGTCCTCTTCCGATGATAGTAGTGTTCTCTAGATGTCAGAAGGTGACGGGTCCTCTTCAGATGTCAGTGGGGTCCCCTCCAGATGTCACGAGCAGAGTTAGGGTCTTGGGGATGTTACGACTGCACGAGAGGCAGCTAACTCACACTCGGACACAACCACACAAGAAAAGTACTAAATAACTAGAGCGTATATATGTCAGGCCGGTCAGGCCATAGTTTACATAAATATTAATAACAAAACAAAAGACAATAGAGGTATATATTCAAACCAAAAACTCTAATTAATAACTTAACCAATGATATTCATGTAACTATGGAGGTACTGCAATCAATAGTAAATAGGTATATTATACGAAACTGGATATCAATTTAAAGTGACAGTTGAGTCGCCACTGGCCAGTCGCCAGGCAAACTCTCCATAAATCATATGGGCTTAAATGTTAGGAGGGCCCAGTACGTTCAAAGCCTACAGAAGCACTCTTCGGCTTGTAGGTAATTTAAGCAGTTGCCAAAAGACTATATTTTATGCACAATCACTATTCAATTCATCAACAATGTGCTATATTATTCCAATCATACTATGGCAATAGATCTATCATACAGGACACTCGTGGTCGAGTGCCAGCTGGGGTTTCCTTAGTCTTCAGACCACACAGTTCAGGTACTGGCCAACCGGAGATACTTCACGAAACGATGCTTCTCTCGTCTGTATTCACTAAATCTGAACGTTACACGATGTTATATACTAACCAACTACCCAGCGTGCTAGTCCGCTGGCCCAATTAGTTCAGCTATCTCATAGGTCGAAACCTCCCACCATTTTAACTGTAGTAATACGTCTGCACTATTCTACCAGCCAGTTAACGTGCAAAAACTTGTCTAGTCATACTTAACAATGTCAACTGTCCCCACCTTGTTTCACCCCTACTCCATTACTTATTAATCACGAACATAAGCCGACAAGCGTGACTCTAGCAGTTTAACTCTACATTTATTTACTCACCAACTATAATTTGGCGAGGACCGTTCAAGGCCACCAGCCAATTTCTCATGGCCCTGGTAACCAACAACAACTCACTCTCTGCGTGAGTTTTAACAATATCCGAATCATGACAATTATATTTTCTTTTTTAGGTCTTTGTCCTAGTCTGGTTCGTTGTTCCTCGATGTCCTGGTGGTCCTTCTTCTGAATTTTCTCATTCTTGTCTTTTCTTTTCGCTTTTGTTATTTAATAGTGCTATACATTGTATGAACATAGAATTAGTTAGAGAGAGTATGCTATAAAATGTTCAGTAGGTAAATTTCTGAATTGTATTTGAGACAATTGGGTGTTGTTATATCTGGTGTGATCTCAGGTCTCTGGTCGTGTCGTTAGTGACCATACCGACAGGTTGGTCTTTTTCATAATACATACCATAACCATAAATCTGTGAAATGGCGGATCTCCGTGAGCTCATGAAATTGGGTACGGAACTTGGCCTTAAGGGAGAGGAGCTGCGCAGCTGGATTAAAGAGCAGCAGGCGGAGTTGCGCGATGAGCGTGCTAAAGATAGAGAGCGAGAAAAAGAGGCTCAAGAGCGGCAACAAGAAAGAGAGGCTAAGGCTCAGGAGCAGGAAAGGGAGTTTAAGTTAAAGGAGTTAGAAGCTCAGCAACAGGAGAGACAGGCTAAGGAAAGGGAGCAGGAGATAAAGTTAAGGGAGATAGAGGCTAGGGATAAGGAACAGGAGAGAGAGGCGCGAATAAGAATCGCCGATTTGGAAATCAAAAAGAATGCGCCAACAGAAACAGTTGAGCGGCAGGGGCAAAATAAAGGTGGCGTTAGGATTAAGCTGCCTACGTTCGACGACCGGAAGAACGACATAGACGCCTTCCTTTACAGGTTCGAACTGAACGCACAACTGCAATGGGGGGAGAATAAACAATTATGGTCCACGTACCTGGCTTCCTTGTTGCAGGGGCGAGCGTTAACCTACTTTAAAGAGCTACAGCGCGAAGACGTACATGATTACGATAAGCTGAAGTCTTTGCTGCTTCGCCGATTTGCGCGTACGGAGGAATATTTCCGGGAGCAGTTTAGGCGAGCACGTGCGGATACCAGGGAGGACTTTGCTGCCTTCGTCGCGAGACTAGCAGAATATTTCACGAACTGGGTGGACTTGGCGCATGTGGGCGCGGATTTTGCTAAATTGAAAGACCTAATGATCCGTCACCAGCTGTACGCGTCGTGCCATAAAGATCTGGTGGCTTTTCTGAAAGAAAACGAACCCGCGACGGTGCAGGAGGCGTCTAAGTTGGCGGAAGCATACCGTACGGCACATCCGTCCAAACCAGTCGCGAGGGCGTACGTACAGGATGCTGGTTACGTCGCCGTGGTTGAGGGGTCGCCGGCAGGACATAAAGACAGGTCGCGTCAGCGTGGTGCCTATAATGGGCAAGCCCAGGGGCAACGTAGGGGGTATCACCAATCACCTGCATATGGATCCGGTAAGTTTGACCGAGCAGGAGGGCTAGGTCGCGGTAATGGCCGAGGGCGAGTTGTGACCTTTGCCGATGACCGACGGCATGGGGACTTTAGTTCCGGTCGCGATGGGTCACGGGGACCCAGGTTTAGCGGAGCACAGGGAGCGGAATGTTGGACTTGCGGACGCGTAGGTCATTATTCACGCGATTGTAGGACCGCGAATTGTTGGAACTGCGGAAGAGCAGGTCACACCAGGGTAAATTGTCCTGCAGGTAGGATAGCGGCGAACGTGGATGACAATCGCAGTGGCTCCAATCCATGTTCCCCTAATAAATTTCATCATGCGGCCGCGTGTGTTACATCGGACAACGGAGGCGGACAGTATTCTAAGTGTCCCAGTTGTGAGAAGTTATTATCTTCCGGTGTTTTACCTTGTGGGAGAAAGATCCCCGTTATAAATTCATGTCATACAGGAGGTGGTCTTAGGGTTTATCCGGGGTTTGTTGGGGACGAACCGGTCTCGGTTTTACGAGATACAGGATCTACCGTTGTGGGAGTGCATAGGGACTGCATTCGGGATTCACAGCTTACAGGTGAGACTGTCCCGTGCATCCAATTTTCAGGGGCCATTGAGAAATTACCCATGGCAAGAATAGTGATAGATACGCCTTTCCTTAGCGGGGAAGTCGAAGCAGTCGTTGGTTGTTTTCCAGGCGGCCAGCTCATCATTGGTAATGTATCGCGGGTGGGTTCCCCTTCCGAGGAGAATGTGCAGGCATGGTCACAATCTAAAGGTATTGACTTTTGTGCCGCAGTCGAGACACGTCGACAGGTACGTGATAGGAGTAAGATTAGACCTTTGGCAACGCCAGCGATCAACCTGGATATCACACCAGGACGCTTGGCGACATTACAAAAGGAGGACCCATCATTGAGTCCATGTTTTGAGGAGGCGCGAACGGAGAAAACGAGGAAATATAAGAACGGGTCGTCTTCCTTTGTTATTCAGGGGAGCATTCTGTTCCGGAAGTATGTGACAGTGGCTTCGGTTCAGAAGCAGGTAGTGGTGCCAGTATCCTTGATTGCAACGGTATTGCGACTGGCCCATGATGTTCCATTAGCGGATCATATGGGAAGTGCTAGAACCAAGCAAAGAGTTCTGAAAAATTTTTATTGGCCGTCAGTATACAGAGATGTACGGTTATATTGTAAGACGTGCAGTGCGTGCCAAAAGACGACGCATAAGGGTCGTACACCCCAGGCTCCTCTTCGGAATATTGCGGAAGAGGCGTCTAGTATCGCTTCGAAAAGAGCAAAAGCCTATAAAGATAGAGGATCCAAACTGAGAATTTTTAAACCAGGAGACAAGGTGCTATTGTTATTACCTACGGACCATAAAAAGTTATTGATGACATGGAAAGGTCCTTATGTTATTGAGCGAGTTGTTTCAAAGGTAGATTACGCTATCCACATTGATGGATCGAGTAAGGTTTTACATGTTAATATGCTACAGAGATTTTTATGAGAGACCACAGTATCTGTGTGCACAGACAAAACCAGAGGAGACTGTCTTCTCTATTGCTTGTACGGGGGTCGTAGACCAATTAGACAGTGACGTAAGCGACACCGAGGCGCAGGAAGAGATACAAATTCAATTGCCGGAGTTAACTCCGACACAAGGTTACAGGGACGTAAAATTTAACCCTGACCTTACGAGTTCAATGAGTAGGGAACTTAAGACCCTGTTAGCGTCATTCCCGGATGTTATTACGGATTTGCCGGGTCGCACTACAGTGATCCAGCACCAAATAAAGCTGACTTCGGATAGGCCAGTATCTCTTAGACCTTATCCGCTGCCTTTTTCTTCGAGAGATAGAGTTATAAAGGAAGTTGAGTCAATGTTGAAGTTAGATGTGATAGAACCATCAACATCGCCGTATTCATCACCCATCGTCCTCGTGAAAAAAACTTGATGGATCGGTGCGGTTCTGTATTGATTTTCGAAGATTGAACACTATTACGGTAGGCGATAGGGAGCCTATTCAGTTTCAGGAGGAACTAATAGCTTCATTGGCCGGGTCCACGTGGTTTTCCAAGATAGATTTAACGAAAGGTTATTGGGAAATCCCTCTTGCTGAGGAGTCTAAACAATACACGGCGTTCCAAACGGCCATTGGATTATTCCAATTTAAGGTCATGCCATTTGGGTTGGTAAACGCGCCAGCGACGTTGCACGATTAATGAGACTGGTATTGAAGGACATACCTAATGTCGTGTCATTCTTTGACGATATAGCATGTCATACGTCGACATGGTCTGATCATATTCAGACACTAACAGTAATTTTTAAACGATTACGTCATTTTGGGTTAACTGCTAAACCCGCAAAGATGGATTTGGCATGTCCAGAGATAGTATTCTTAGGACATATCGTGGGTAGAGGTGTTCAGAGACCTGAAGTAACAAAAATTGACAAATTAGTAGGTTTGCAAATCCCTAAAATAAAGAAACAAGTCAGAAGCTTAGTGGGAATTTTAAATTATTACAGAAAGTTCATTCCAAATTTTTCCTCCTTGTCATCTTCTCTTACTGACCTTACTAAGAAGGGACAACCCGATAAGGTCCAGTGGACGTCTGAATGTCAGACAGCATTTGATAATTTGGTGACAGCATTATCATCGTCACCCATTCTGATATTACCCGATTTTCGATCTAATTTTATCCTCAGAACAGATGCGTCGGACTCTGGTGTCGGCGCTTGTCTTCTACAGGAGAAGAACGAATGTTTACATCCTGTACGTTATGTCAGTAGGAAGTTATTGCAGAGAGAAAGAAAGTATTCTGTGATAGAGCGGGAGTGTCTTGCCATTGTGTGGTCCGTCCAGAAATTAGAACGTTATCTCATGGGACGAGAATTTTGTATCCAGACAGACCACAAGCCACTAACGTTTTTGTCGAAGAATCGTTCGTCCAGCCCACGCTTGTCTGGATGGGCATTGGCGTTGCAGCCGTATACCTTCGTTATTCAACCAATTCCAGGAACCAGCAATCATATCGCCGACTACCTTAGTCGAGCCTAAGGGAAGAGTTCAGGAGCTTATACATCGGAGGACAGGAACATTGACAGGATCTGTGTGAACGAGTCGTCGACTTTAAAATATTGACATTATAAATATGATATGAAGAATGGTTGATTGTGTTTAGTTAGCTATTGATGATGTGATACATATATGCATAGTGCAGGGCATATTGACCCCCATATTTTTCCCTGATTCCGGTACTTTATGTGCTAGAGGCTTTGGTAGGTCATTTTTATGTAAGTATTGCTCACGCTCACTCGTTGACAGTCATCTTGATGCGATTTGAAATTAATTGCATTAATTTTTTTGGGGTGGGGGATGATGTCACGAGCGAGTGAGCGAGGATCAGTAGTTACGAGAAGAGGGTTAGAATAAAGTTAACCCACGGGTCACGGGGTAAAGGAAAGCGTGCATGTTGTGAGTGGTGGGGGTCTGAATGAGGCGAGAGCGCTGTATTACTATCACTGCACACTAAGACGTCTAAGAAAGCGGACGCAGGAGAAAGCCCCAGAGGGCGAACATAAGGAGAGCAGTCGGAAGACTTGGCAGTACTGTTTTTCCAGTGATGACTGGTAGGTGGAACGATGATTGATAATTATGATTGATGTATTATATTCGTCTACGACCATGATGTAAATAAGTATATGTGAGGAATGTGGAAGTCCTTGATACTGTATAGAGCAATGTGCGCCATGAGCGATAGATGTAAGTTAAGTTCATGGATTTGTAGCGAGAGTGAGTATTGTGTACTACGGTGGAGGTGTGTTACCGTAGGATGTGTGGCGAATGAAATGTGAACTATTGTGTGTACGCTTCATGAGTTGTAATGAGGGGTGAAGTGAATAGAAATGGTATGGTATTATACCAATGTAATGTTATTCTTGTAGGTGCCGGGGACGGGCCGAAGCGCCGCCTACGGTGAGCACAGGGGATAGGCCAGCATAGGGCCGAAGGCCACACATAGGCCAGGAGTGACGCTGTCGTGTAGGACAGTTGCAGCACATGAGTCGTGGCAGTCTGGCCACCGACAGGGACGTATATATGATCGTGAATGTGCTATTGAAATGCTAATGTGCTATTGCCATGTGAATGTGCTATTGAAATGATAATGTGCTATTGCCATGTTGATGTGCTATTGAAATGCTAATGTGCTATTGCCATGTTGAGGTGCTATTGGAATGCTAGTGTGTTATGGCAAAAGGAAGGTGCTATTGAGAGACTGCGGTGCCAGTGAAATATTAATGTGCTATTAAGACCCTGAGAGGAGAGGCTGAGGCTGAAGTGTCTTTAGAAAGTAACTACCGGGTTGTGGACCAGAGGGAGAGTGCATGTGGGAATAAGGCCGTTGGACGGTAGTAAATTCAATAATGTAGTGTATGTAATTGCACTTTTATCTGTATCTTTATGTATAATAAATGTGTGAGTCTGATGGGTTGTTCTGTTAAGTGTTATACTTGTTCGCTCGTGATTGTTGTCTTGTTATAATTATTACATCTCCCAGTCTGGGATTTGTGACAACGTACATGATTACGATAAGCTGAAGTCTTTGCTGCTTCGCCGATTTGCGCGTACGGAGGAATATTTCCGGGAGCAGTTTAGGCGAGCACGTGCGAATACCAGGGAGGACTTTGCTGCCTTCGTCGCGAGACTAGCAGAATATTTCACGAACTGGGTGGACTTGGCGCATGTGGGCGCGGATTTTGCTAAATTGAAAGACCTAATGATCCGTCACCAGCTGTACGCGTCGTGCCATAAAGATCTGGTGGCTTTTCTGAAAGAAAACGAACCCGCGACGGTGCAGGAGGCGTCTAGGTTGGCGGAAGCATACCGTACGGCACATCCGTCCAAACCAGTAGCGAGGGCGTACGTGCAGGATGCTGGTTACGTCGCCGTGGTTGAGGGGTCGCCGACAAGACATAAAGACAGGTCGCGTCAGCGTGGTGCCTATAATGGGCAAGCCCAGGGGCAACGTAGGGGGTATCACCAATCACCTGCATATGGATCCAGTAAGTTTGACCGAGCAGGAGGGCTAGGTTGCGGTAATGGCCGAGGGCGATTTGTGACCTTTGCCGATGACCGACGGCATAGGGACGTTAGTACCGGTCGCGATGGGTCACGGGGACCCAGGTCTAGCGGAGCACAGTGAGCGGAGTGTTGGACTTGCGGACGCGTAGGTCATTTTTCACGCGATTGTAGACCCGCGAATTGTTGGAACTGCGGAAGAGCAGATCACATCAGCGTGAATTGCCCTGCAGGTAGGATAGCGGCGAACGTGGATGACAATCGCAGTGGCTCCAATCCATGTTCCCCTAATAAATTTCATCATGCGGCCGCGTGTGTTACATCGGACAACGGAGGCGGACAGTATTCTAAGTGTCCCAGTTGTGAGAAGTTACTATCTTCCGGTGTTTTACCTTGTGGGAGAAAGATCCCCGTTATAAATTCATGTCATACAGGAGATGGTCTTAGGGTTTATCCGGGGTTTGTTGGGGACGAACCGGTCTCGGTTTTACGATATACAGGATCTACCGTTGTGGGAGTGCATAGGGACTGCATTCGGGATTCGCAGCTTACAGGTGAGACTGTCCCATGCATACAATTTTCAGGGGCCATTGAGAAATTACCCAATGCAAGAATAGTGATAGATACACCTTTCCTTAGCGGGGAAGTCGAAGCAGTCGTTGGTTGTTTTCCAGGCGCCCAGCTCATCATTGGTAATGTATCTCGGGTAGTTTCCCCTTCCGAGGAGAATGTGCAGGCATGGTCACAATCAAAAGGTATTGACTTTTGTGCCGCAGTCGAGACACGTCGACAGGTACGTGATAGGAGTAAGATTAGACCTTTGGCAACGCCAGCGGTCAACCTGGATATCACACCAGGGTGCTTGGCGACATTACAAAAGGAGGACCCTTCATTGAGTCCATGTTTTGAGGAGGCGCGAACGGAGAAAACGAGGAAATATAAGAACGGGTCGTCTTCCTTTGTTATTCAGGCGGACATTCTGTTCCGTAGGTATGTAACGGTGGCCTCCATCTTAAAGCAGGTCGTTGTGCCAGCGTTGCTAATCGAAACAGTATTGCATTTGGCACATGATGTCCCATTAGCGGGTCATATGGGAATAGCTAGAACCAAAGAAAGGGTTCTTAAAAATTTTTACTGGCCATCTGTCCACAGAGATGTACAAGTGTATTGTAAGACATGCAGTGCGTGCCAAAAGACGACGCATAAGGGTCGTACACCCCAGGCTCCTCTTCAAAAGATCCCCACGGTTTCGGAACCGTTTAAAAAGGTTTCGATAGACCTTGTTGGCCCCATTCACCCAGCTACCGATAGGGGGAATCGATTTTTCTTAACGGTCATATGTAATGCTACGAGATGGCCAGAGGCGGTTCCTCTTCGGACCATAACGTCTGAGGCAGTCGCGGAAGCGCTGTTTGGAATTTTCGCTAGGGTGGGAATTCCGGAACAGATTTTATCTGATAGGGGTGCGCAATTTACGTCGGAAATGATGAAGGAATTGTTTCGCTTATTTAGCATACAACCCATCACTACCACCCCTTATCATCCGCAGGCTAATGGCATGTGCGAAAGATTGAACTCGACGTTAAAGTCGATGCTGCGTAAGGTAGCTGCTGATCGCCCTAAAGATTGGGATAGATATATCCCTGCAGTGTTATTCGCGTACAGAGAGGTACGGCAGGAGTCAACGGGATTCTCTCCTTTTGAAATGATGTATGGTCGTAGTCCTAGGGAGCCAAATGATGTTCTTCGGGACATGATGACGTCGCCATCATCGGGAGACGATGAGCAGATTTCAGTATTTCAGTACCTTGTTGATTTAAGAGAAAGATTATCTTCAGCGCGCACTATAGCAGAAGAAGCTTCTAGTATCGCTTCGAAAAGAGCAAAAGACTATAAAGATAGAGGTTCCAAACTGAGAATTTTTAAGCCAGGAGACAAGGTCCTATTGTTATTGCCTACGGACCATAATAAGTTATTGATGACATGGAAAGGTCCTTATGTTATTGAGCGAGTTGTTTCAAAGGTAGATTACGCTATCCACATTGATGGATCGAGTAAGGTTTTCCATGTTAATATGCTACAGAGATTTTATGAGAGACCACAGTATCTGGGTGCACAGACAAAACCAGAGGAGACTGTCTTCTCTATTGCTTGTACGGGGGTCGTAGACCAGTTAGACAGTGACGTAAGCGACACCGAGGCGCAGGAAGAGATACAAATTCAATTGCCGGAGTTAACTCCGACACAAGGTTACAGGGACGTAAAATTTAACCCTGACCTTACGAGTTCAATGAGTAGGGAACTTAAGACCCTGTTAGCGTCATTCCCGGATGTTATTACGGATTTGCCGGGTCGCACTACGGTGATCCAGCACCAAATAAAGTTGACTTCGGATAGGCCAGTATCTCTTAGACCTTATCCGCTGCCTTTTTCTTCGAGAGATAGAGTTATAAAGGAAGTTGAGTCAATGTTGAAGTTAGATGTGATAGAACCATCAACATCGCCGTATTCATCACCCATCGTCCTCGTGAAAAAACTTGATGGATCGGTGCGGTTCTGTATTGATTTTCGAAGATTGAACACTATTACGGTAGGCGATAAGGAGCCTATTCAGTTTCAGGAGGAACTAATAGCTTCATTGGCCGGGTCCACGTGGTTTTCCAAGATAGATTTAACGAAAGGTTATTGGGAAATCCCTCTTACTGAGGAGTCTAAACAATACACGGCGTTCCAAACGCCCATTGGATTATTCCAATTTAAGGTCATGCCATTTGGGTTGGTAAATGCGCCAGCGACGTTTGCACGATTAATGAGACTGGTATTGAAGGACATACCTAATGTCGTGTCATTCTTTGACGATATAGCATGTCATACGTCGACATGGTCTGATCATATTCAGACACTAACAGTAATTTTTAAACGATTACGTCATTTTGGGTTAACTGCTAAACCCGCAAAAATGGATTTGGCATGTCCAGAGATAGTATTCTTAGGACATATCGTGGGTAGAGGTGTTCAGAGACATGAAGTAACAAAAATTGACAAATTAGTAGGGTTGCAAATCCCTAATATAAAGAAACAAGTCAGAAGCTCAGTGGGAATTTTAAATTATTACAGAAAGTTCATTCCAAATTTTTCTTCCTTGTCATCTTCTCTTACTGACCTTACTAAGAAGGGACAACCCGATAAGGTCCAGTGGACGTCTGAATGTCAGACAGCATTTGATAATTTGGTGACAGCATTATCATCGTCACCCATTCTGATATTACCCGATTTTCGATCTAATTTTATCCTCAGAACAGATGCGTCGGACTCTGGTGTCGGCGCTTGCCTTCTACAGGAGAAGAACGAATGTTTCCATCCTGTATGTTATGTCAGTAGGAAGTTATTGCAGAGAGAAAGAAAGTATTCTGTGATAGAGCGGGAGTGTCTTGCCATTGTGTGGTCCGTCCAGAAATTAGGACGTTATCTCATGGGACGAGAATTTTGTATCCAGACAGACCACAAGCCACTAACGTTTTTGTCGAAGAATCGTTCGTCCAGCCCGCGCTTGTCTAGATGGGCATTGGCTTTGCAGCCGTATACCTTCGTTATTCAGCCAATTCCAGGAACCAGCAATCATATCGCCGACTACCTTAGTCGAGCCTAGGGGAAGAGTTCAGGAGCTTATACATCGGAGGACAGGAACATTGACAGGATCTGTGTGAACGAGTCGTCGACTTTAAAATATTGACATTATAAATATGATATGAAGAATGGTTGATAGGTTGATTGGTTTTTGATTCTGTATTAGGTATTGTGTTTAGTTAGCTATTGATGATATGATACTTATATGCATAGTGCAGGGCATATTGATCCCCATATTTCCCCCTGATTCCGGTATTTTATGTGCTAGGGGCATTGGTAGGTCATTTTTATGTAAGTATTGCTCACGCTCACTCGTTGACAGTCATCTTGATGCGATTGAAATTAATTGCATTAATTTTTTTGGGGTGGGGGATGATGTCACGAGCGAGTGAGCGAGGATCAGTAGTTACGAGAAGAGGGTTAGAATAAAGTTAACCCACGGGCCACGGGGTAAGGGAAAGCATGCATGTTGTGAGTAGTGGGGGTCTGAATGAGGCGAGAGCGCTGTATTACTATCACTGCACACTAAGACGTCCTAGAGAGCGGACGCAGGAGAAAGCCCCAGAGGGCGAACATAAGGAGAGCAGTCGGAAGACTTGGGAGTAGTGTTTTTCCAGTGATGACTGGTAGGTGTAACGATGATTGATAGTTATGATTGATGTATTATATTCGTCTATGACAATGATGTAAGTAAGTATATGTGAGGAATGTGGAAGTCCTTGATACTGTATATAGCAATGTGCGCCATGAGCGATAGATGAAAGTTGAGTTCTTGGATTTGTAGCGAGAGTGAGTATTGTGTACTACGGTGGAGGTGTGTTACCGTAGGATGTGTGGCGAGTGAAAGGTGGACTATTGTGTGTACGCTTCATGAGCCGTAAGGAGGGGTGAAGTGAATAGAAGTGGTATGGTATTATACCAATGTAATGTTATTCTTGTAGGTGCCGGGGACGGGCCGAAGCGCCGCCTACGGTGAGCACAGGGGATAGGCCAGCATAGGGCCGGAGGCCACACATAGGCCAGGAAGGAAGCTGTCGGTGCAGGACAGTAGAGGCACATGAGTCGTGGCAGTCTGGCCACCGACAGGGACGTATATGTGATCGTGAATGTGCTATTGAAATGCTAATGTGCTATTGCCATGTTGATGTGCTATTGAAATGCTAATGTGCTATTGCCATGTTGATGTGCTATTGGAATGCTAATGTGTTATGGCAATAGGAAGGGGCTATTGAGAGACTGCGGTGCCAGTGAAATATTAATGTGCTATTAAGACCCTGAGAGGAGAGGCTGAGGCCGAAGTGTCTTTAGAAAGTAACTACCGGGTTGTGGACCCGAGGAAGAGTGCATGTGGGAATAAGGCCGTTGGACGGTAGTAAATTCAATAGTATAGTGTATGTAATTGCACTTTTATCTGTATCTTTATGTATAATAAATGTGTGAGTCTGATGGGTTGTTCTGTTAAGTGTTATACTTGTTCGTTCGTGATTGTCTTGTTGTAATTATTACATCTCCCAGTCTGGGATTTGTGACAACTTGAAACATAATAAAATCTGTATGTGCACCAAAATATTCTAACTTGAGAAGAAATCATTATTTTCTGTATTGTAATATGCAACATTACATAGTGGGATGATGCAAATGCTATTCGTTAACAACGATAACTGTGACTTGTTTGAGCTTCATTATCAAGCCACTTACTCACTAAAAAGGCACACGAAAACATTAAAAGACAGAAAGAAGAACAGCTGCTCCCAGACTAGAATTTTTGGGTTTAGTACCCCACTATCTGAGATTAATGATTATAAAGCACTGCACAGCCTTTGGATATGATAAAAGAGAATTTTCTAAATCATTCAAAATTTGAATCACTATTCACTTTTTACGATTACATACATCAGTAGTCAGAGTTTGAGTAGGTCTAGTCACCCAATTTCCTCATTCATTAATAGCTGCCTGATACCCTCGGTTGCTACAACCCTCAGGGGCTACCTCAGATGACAGCTGGCTTTTGTGTGAATTCTCATTACTCTGAAAAGTGTCGTGTACCTCAGGAATGCAATCTCTGGTTCCCGCTGAAAAATCAGTGGTCTCTGATGGTGGGATGTTGTCACACTTGATGTGTCCGTTATGTATGTTCGCACTTCCATGGGGACGGCGATAGAAACAACGGGCAATGACTGCAAGAATCATCATTTCTCCCACTACCAGCATATGCTGAAATGCTGGGGAAGCATAGACACAGATGAAAGGTATCAAAATATGAAAAAAAAAAAATTCAATCGACAACACTAATATCATAATTTTGTACACATTCACTTGTGAATCAATTATTCTGTCAAGAAAACAAACAAAAAATATTACCAGCTGTGTAAATGTTTCCCTTAAAATAATAGATTTTCTAAATTCTGCACGTTTCATTCCTATACGTCATTTACACAATCTACAACAATTCCTCTGTCGTGTATCATATTTTCAAGTTGAGCGTTCACCTCATTTTTCACCAAGCACAGTTTACAAAAATGAGACAGGCAGAATTCACCATTTGCAATGATGATGACAGTCAGAAAATGAAATGTAAAGGTTCTCCATACCTTGACCTCTAATTTTTGATGACAAAACTCCTCTGCATTTGGGAAGGTCCAACTTTTCTAGAAGATTAAATAAGAAACCCTGAAGATTGAAGAAAATCAGGACTAATTGTAAGACCACAAACTTTTGCTGAATTTGAATGGCCTTTAAAGCTCCGCGGGAGATCCTGAATACCAGGATCATACCATACATTGCCACCAGTGTAGATATGCCATTTGGAGTTACCAAGTAAGGATAGGCATTGTCAGCCTTAATCTGAAACAAAATTTATGGAGTTTGCAAAATGAAATAAAACAAGGATGTGACATTTTAGTTTGTTAAAAAAATCAAACTTGCCGCAGGAGGAATTTGATTTCCAAATTTAGCTAATGACAAGGCATGCTAAACCGGTAGTGTGTCATAAATTATTTTTTACATAATGACAGCAAGATCACTTTTAATAAATTTTTCTTCTCATGATTTCCCCAAAAGAGAGCACGATTTTCATTTGAGAGATGTCCTCATCTCCATCACCATTTACTAAGAAAATAAGTTTTTTACGTGTTTTGTCCACTCTCGGTGTAACAGTCACTCTCTGAATTCAGTATTTATTGATGAGTTAAACCAGTCAAAGTCAACAGTGTTAAAACTACCGATTCCACTTCTCAGTGGCATATTTTGTGATAACTGATATGTATTTAGAGTACTGCCCAACTCACCTCTCCATTCATGTATTTGTTGTCTACCCACAGAACAACAGATAAAAAGCCTATCAATGGCTGTAGTACAGCAGTCTGAAACACCAACAGCTGAATAATCTTCAAATTCTTTCTGTAATTTCAAGAAAAAATAACTTTTGACTATTTAATTATGAAATATATTGCACATTTATGTTGGAATAAGTAAAGCAAAAACACAGAGATCCAAAATACCTCCCCACCCCTACCCCCCTCCCAAAAAGGGCTTGTAGCATCTGCAAGCTATCCCTTGCCCTCCCCCGTTTTCTTGTTACACTGGTGAGCATGTGTTCATTTCTTCTTTCATTTTATTGTGGACAAACCGCCAGAGTGTACTGTACTCCGTGACCTGACCTTCTTTTCTAGTGAGTAGTTTTTTCCTCGCTCGCTTGTTGTCAGTGTTTTGACTCGTTCAGTAAATATTAGTATGTTCCCGAACATTCGATAACATTGTGGAGACGGATGTTTACGCCAGATTTGGCCTTGAGTGATGTAACCTGATGACGTATTGATGCGTGATTGGTTAGTTTGTGCGAGGGCAAAGGTAACGTTTATTTCGGGAACTTTCTGTAGGAATGTTTATATATATAGACCTGTGTGAGTGGTTGGGGGGTGAGTAAGTGAGTTTCCTTTTGTGTGGCGTAAATATTTAGTTTCGCTGGTGTCTTCCTAGTAATTTATTGTTCACTATACAGTTATTAAACTTTAGTATTATTTAATCTATCGTCGGATCTCGTGTTTATTTATTTTACAGCTGTAATAGTTTCGTTTTCTAAAGGGTTGTAGTTAGATCAACTAACTCCCCCCTACTATAACGTGCCAGAACAACCTCAGCTGTTACATATTGGGGGCTCGTCCGGGATCCGACCATATTCGAGCGGACCAGATCAAAATTACTAGATTTATTTACATAGTTTATTGTAGAATATCATCGACAAGCTATCTACAACATGTCGGAGGTTATTGGAAGGCTTACCCAGGAAGCGGACGCTATGGAGCTCACTGGGCAGGAGAGACGGGACTACCTCCGTGAAGGCCTAGAAAGAGAAAGACAGCTGGAGGCTCAACGACAGGAGAAGGAGGCTGAACGACAGGCTCATGAGAAGGAGGCTGAACGACAGGCTCATGAGAAGGAGGCTGAACGACAGCTGGAAAGGGAAAAGATGAACCACGAGTTGGAGATAGAGAGGATGCGCCAGCAACGTGGAGGCAACGACTCAGCGCAGAAGACCGACGACCACGCTAGTTCCAAGAGACCCAAGCTACCTGCATTTCAGGACAAGAAGGACGATCTGGATAGCTGGTTGCTGCGGTTTGAGAGGTTTGCCGAGACAGCTGAATGGCCCAGATCCACCTGGACGACATCACTGTCTGCCCTGCTGACCGGGAGAGCTTTGGAGTGCTTCTGCAGACTACCGATCGACGAAGCCAAGGACTACGACAAGGTCAAGGAAGCGTTGCAGAAGAGGTATAACCTGTCAGAGGACGGATACAGACTCATGTTCAGACAAGGTAAGCCTGAAGATGGAGAAGATGTTGGAATGTTTTTGACCAGGATCAAGACCTATCTAGAGAGGTGGATAAAGCTGTCGAAGACGGAGGAGACCTACGAAGGAGTGAGAGATCTGTTCGTCAGAGAGCAATTCATGGAGGCCTGCCCACCAGACCTTGCAACCCATGTGAGGGAGAGGAAACCAAAGACGCTACAGGACATCGCAGATTCAGCGGAGGCGTACCTGGTAGCGAGGAACCGGACGCTCAGCGGGAGCGCCAGACTGCAGAGCCGGCCAGTGCGACAGAGGCCCAACGGAGACAGAAGCCCACAGGTCTGCCATAGGTGCCAGAGGCCGGGACACAAGGCGACGGAGTGTCGTGCAAAGTTAAACGACAAAGGTGAGTTGAAATGTTACCTTTGTGGAAAGCCAGGCCACGTTCGGAGGATGTGTCCAGCCCAGAAGGATATGGGACGAGGCAAGCCGAACAAGGCGGCGGCGGCCGTAGTGATAGCGGCGGACGAGTCGTCGAGACAGGATGCGACGACGGCTGACACCAGCATCAACGTTCAAGCGGTAATGAAGGACGGGAAGCTACAGTTAGCGGTGCCTGTTACGTGCGGAGGATGCAGTGACGGAAGGACCGTGGAGAAGCTGAAGTTACCAGTGATGAAGGGCTTGATTGGAAATCGAGCGGTAGATGTCCTAAGAGATACCGGCTGTGAAGGTGTAGTGGTGCGGCGAGCACTGGTGGACGACGGACAGCTCACCGGTGGGAAGAAACTTATCGCGAGGATCGATAACTCCTTGCTAGCGGCGGAAGAAGCCGTTATCGACGTGAAGACGCCTTACCTGACGGGCAAAGTGACGGCGCTGTGTCTCCCGGAGACCATCTGCGACCTAGTAGTCGGGAACGTGGACGGTGCGAAGGATCCGTACGACCCTGATACTGAGGTGATGGTAGGAGCGGTGACCACGAGGGCCCAGGAGAAGAGGAAGGACCGGTCTACGTCGCTGAAGGTGCCGAGGGCAGAACGGCACGCGGGAGTGGATAGAGAGGAACTTATCCGACTCCAAGAAGAAGACGAAGTCATTAGGAAGTTAGAGCAGAAGAAGATCCCAACTAATAGAGGCAATAAATCTGTTCATTTTGAGAAACATGGAGGAGTACTGTACCGGATCTACAAGGACCTGAGACAGGCGACTGTTATAAGGCAAGTGGTACTACCCGAGAAACTGAGAGAGTATGTACTGAGTGTAGCCCACGACTCGATCGTCGGAGGACACCTCGGCGTGAAGAAAACCAAAGACAGAGTTATGAGCAATTTTTATTGGCCTGGAATTGAAGGTGACGTCGCGAGATACTGCCGCTCATGCGACATATGCCAGAGGACGGTGAACAAAGGAGCGACCCCAAAGGTGCACCTGCAGAGTATGCCAGTAGTGGACGTACCATTTAGGCGAGTGGCCGTGGACTTAGTAGGACCTATCGACCCCCCAAGTGAAGGTGGACATCGGTATATCCTGGTGTACATAGACTACGCTACTCGTTACCCCGAAGCCACACCCTTGAAGAAGATCGACGCAGAAACGGTAGCAGAAGCTTTAGTGAACATCTACAGCCGTTTGGGTGTGCCCGAAGAGATCTTGTCCGACCAAGGGACCCAGTTTATGTCAGATGTCATGAAGGAAACGAATAGACTACTGGGAATTCGACAGTCGACCACTACAGTCTACCACCCTATGTGCAACGGGTTGGTGGAGCGATTCAACGGCACACTGAAGAAAACATTGAGATGACTGTGCGCAGAGCAACCCAAGCAGTGGCACAGATACATCAACCCGCTGCTCTTCGCATATCGTGAAGTTCCCCAAGAGTCGACCAAGTTTGCCCCATTCGAGTTGCTGTATGGGAGAACTGTGAGAGGACCCATGCACATCTTACGACAACTATGGACCAAGGACGTAGAGGAGCCGGAAACGAAGACCAGTTACCAGTACGTCATGGAACTACGTGAGAGGCTGGAGGACACATGGAAGTTAGCGACGGAAGAACTCTCCAAGGCTCAAGGTAGACAGAAGACCTACTACGACCGGAAGGCGCGAGAGAGGAAGTTCCGCCCCGGAGATGAAGTGTTGGTGCTACTGCCGACGAACACTAACAAGCTCTTAGTCCAATGGAAGGGACCATATAAGGTAGTCTCAGTTGTCGGTGTTAACGACTATAGAGTCAAGATGGGTGCAAAAGAAAAGACCTTGCACGCCAACCTCCTCAAGAGATACATTCCAAGGACGTCAAAAGCAGCAGCAGTGGCAATGGAACCGAGACCTATTGTGACCGAGATGTGTGGGATGGACAACAGTAGGAGAGATACCACGCCTGAACATGTCAACGCCATAAAGGACGGCGGCGGTGATAGTGCTGAGACTGTACTGGCAGAGGACGACATGATGGACAAGAGTCAACCCGTGGAGTCAGCTGGCATGACAATCATCGAGGACTGCGACCTGGAAGGCGACAACGGTGGAACGACGGAGGACCTTGCCGACCTAGGAAGCTGGGACCAGAATGAAGGCTACAGAGATGTCCAGTATGGAACGCAACTGACATCGGAACAACGTCAAGAACTCTGCGATGAGGTGAAGAATTACCAGCACGTCTTCACCAATCTCCCTGGATGCTGTCAGTTGGGTGAACATCGCATCGACCTGACGACAGAAGTACCAGTTCGTCAACGACCATACCCGGTGCCCTACGCTATGCGCGACTCATTGAAGGAGGAGCTTAGCACCATGGAACGGCTGGGCATCATTCGAAGGAGCTCATCAGCTTATGCTTCACCTATTGTTGTCGTCAAGAAGAAGGACGGATCCAACCGAGTCTGCATCGACTACAGGAGGTTAAACAAGATCACAGTATTCGACCCTCATCCGACAGCAGCGCCATCGGAAGTGTTTCAGAGTCTATCGAGAGGAAAATTATTCTCTCGGATTGACCTGAGCAAGGGATACTGGCAAGTGAAAGTTCGAGAGCAAGACATTCCCAAGACGGCGTTCGTCACCATGGGCGAGCACTATGAATTCATTCGGATGCCTTTTGGGATGATGAACTCAGGAGCCACGCTGAACAGGGTCGTAAAGCCATTGATCCGTGGAATGAACAATGTGACAGCATATGTGGACGACCTGCTGATTCATACAGAGACATTCGACGAGCATGTGAAGACTCTCAAGGACTTACTGCAGAGGATGGACCAAGCTGGATTAACTGCAAGACCATCGAAGTGTCTGATTGGAACGTCTGAAGTAGACTTTGTTGGACACTTAGTGGGAGAAGGTATGATTGGCCTGTTAGAAGAGAATGTATGTAAGGTACGAGACGCACCCAGACCCACCACTAAGAAGGAAGTGAAAGCATTCTTAGGATTAGTGGGATATTACCATGAATTTATTCCTAACTTTTCAGCGATTGCATCACCATTGTCTGATCTACTTAGAAAGGGTCAGCCCAATATAGTTCAGTGGGATGAAACGCAGGAGAAAGCGTACACCTCTTTGAAGAATGTCATTATCTCCAAACCCGTGTTGTGTTTGCCAGATTTTTCCAAAGAGTTTGTCTTAGCAACTGATGCATCAGATCGCGGATTAGGCGCTAGTCTTATGCAGGAACACGAGGGAAAGTTATACCCTGTGGCATATGCTAGTCGTAAGCTATTGCCTCGTGAGACAAAATATTCGGTCTCAGAGCGCGAATGTTTAGCTATTGTTTGGGCTGTAAAAAAGTTTACTTTGTATTTGTATGGAAAGGAGTTTGTGCTCCAAACTGACCATCGGTCATTAGAGTTTTTGAACTCTGCCAAGTTTGACAGTCCAAAGTTATTACGATGGAGTTTATTTTTACAGTCTTATCGATTCAGGATCCACTATAACGTGCCAGAACAACCTCAGCTGTTACATATTGGGGGCTCGTCCGGGATTGTATTAGTTATGGTATTAGTGATACAAAGTACACTGCATTGTATTGTATTTGTGATGACATTCGGGAAGACACTGAAATTGTTATTAATTGTAATAGAATTAGCAACTACCTTTGTGAGATTGGGAGTGCTATAAGATTATTTCAAGATATTGCAGACGCTGAATAATGTTTTGGAGTTGAAAAATATTCAACTTAAATTGGGGAGTTGTGTAGCATCTGCAAGCTATCCCTTGCCCTCCCCCGTTTTCTTGTTACACTGGTGAGCATGTGTTCATTTCTTCTTTCATTTTATTGTGGACAAACCGCCAGAGTGTACTGTACTCCGTGACCTGACCTTCTTTTCTAGTGAGTAGTTTTTTCCTCGCTCGCTTGTTGTCAGTGTTTTGACTCGTTCAGTAAATATTAGTATGTTCCCGAACATTCGATAACATTGTGGAGACGGATGTTTACGCCAGATTTGGCCTTGAGTGATGTAACCTGATGACGTATTGATGCGTGATTGGTTAGTTTGTGCGAGGGCAAAGGTAACGTTTATTTCGGGAACTTTCTGTAGGAATGTTTATATATATAGACCTGTGTGAGTGGTTGGGGGGTGAGTAAGTGAGTTTCCTTTTGTGTGGCGTAAATATTTAGTTTCGCTGGTGTCTTCCTAGTAATTTATTGTTCACTATACAGTTATTAAACTTTAGTATTATTTAATCTATCGTCAGATCTCGTGTTTATTTATTTTACAGCTGTAATAGTTTCGTTTTCTAAAGGGTTGTAGTTAGATCAACTAACTCCCCCCTACTATAACGTGCCAGAACAACCTCAGCTGTTACAGGGCTTAAATCTGAAAATGAACACAACAACAACGACAACAACAAAAACCACTATTATCTCATACAAAATGGACATTTCTGGATCAGATTTAGTTTTATTTCCTTTAATTCAGCATGGGTGAGGAAATATCAAAGACTTTTGCATTTGCACAATGGAAATCAATCCATGAATTTCGGACCACAGGCCTCACAATATGCTTGCTTTTAAAAAACATAATGATTTAAAAAAAACATCCTGAGAAATTCTCTGCAACAGGCTTTTTTTTGGAGAACCACTGTCTCACTATAAAATGTCCTGAAACACAATGGATACCCCCTCCACCCCCCTCAAACCAAAATCCTGTGAAAAGCTATAAAATCAAGAATGTTGAGAGGAAGCTAGGGGTACAGTAAGAAATTCTGTCCACTTGATAATTGTATCTATTCCATATTAAAATCATGTTTTAATGGATCTTGTACTCACCTATTGAGTTCAATTTTGGGTAAACAAGGGCAACAACATGCCAGGGGAGGTGACTGCAGTTTAATCTTTTCGCCTTGAAACCGAGACAGTAGTTTTTCCTCCCCACCCAGATAGTCCACAATGAGGTTAGTAAAGTTGAAGAGTGACCAGGCGATATACCTAAGATGAATATAAAAATTTCAGAGCATTTAAATGTAGTGAAATTCTTTTTCAGTTTTCCTCTCTCATGACTAAGACATGCAACAATTAGCTTTTCTCCCATTACTACCATTTCAGTATTGTTTAAAGTTTAACAAAACA
This sequence comes from Onchidella celtica, assembly GCA_963931925.1. Lineage (NCBI taxonomy): Eukaryota > Metazoa > Mollusca > Gastropoda > Systellommatophora > Onchidiidae > Onchidella > Onchidella celtica. The sequence goes on from OZ007571.1 coordinate 40,633,906, forward strand.
ATCACGTACCACAGACGGGCGACGAACCTAATTTCTATCATGTTAAATTCAAGGAAGGCTAGACAAAGCCAATATCTTATCAGTTTACCAGGAAATGAAGTGAAGTCCATGTCTTCGTGTATCTCATATTTTAGCTGAGTTAACATAATAGTTGAAAATAAGATTTTGGGGACAACCCAGCTAGTTAAATGTAGGTCAGCCATCAAAGAGAGTGGTTAGTGGAGAAGGTGAGGCAAACAACTGGCCATGAGTAAGCTCAGACTACTCATATCAACTGACTAGTACGAAATGCAATGTTTGTCTCACTTAAGAGCAAAGTTATGATCACAGAATTTGGGAATTTTTTGGTAAAATTGGTGAAGTCTTTTATAAATGGTTGGCTGTTGGAACCTTGTTAAAATTAAAATCAATTAGACTATTGTTAGGGACTGTAGAATAATTACAAAACCAAATACAGAAAACACTGAGCTGTGTTCACTGCTAAGTTATAGCTTACTATGTAAAATATTAAGGTCATCTAACAAGTTTCCAACAGCAGACTGACGATCTGAATCTTATCTTATTATAAACAAATATAGTGGAGGGAGTAATTCATTGTGGTGCAATTTTGACCATTTTTTTGCTCGTCGCTACAGCCTACATGATAGTTTCAACAATAATAAAGTTAATTTTCCTAAGTGTCAACTAATCGAGTCCATTCGCTTTTGTATCGACCGATTATATTGATTCAAGTTTCAGGCATTTTTAAATTAAAAGTTGTAAAAATGTAAAATACAATGATCTTTGTTTTGGCTCCCTGTAGTGAGCCCACTGCACTGGAAACGATGTATTAATACGCATTATAGTTAAAATTTTGTACCCTACCTTTCAAAAGTTTATTAAAGGGAGTGTTTATTGGGGCTACATTACCGTAGCAAGCAATATTACCGCAACGAGAAAATTAATAATGTTTCAGGGGTGGGGTTTGGTTATGAGGGCTACATATAGTCCCATATTGAGTGACCTTATATAGTTTGATTATTAAGGCTATATGTAGCCTATATTATTATATAAGGTCACCCTTTATTAAATTATCAGTGTGCTTTAAATAATAATCATCAAGGCAGTGATAAATTCAACAGAATGATTTGTTTATGCATCTGTGCTCATGTTTAACTCTCTATCACGTTCTCTTTCACTCAAAAAGTATATTTACTTCAGGAATAACTTACACTGATCCAACTAAGTCACTGACCAAGGCAGCTCTGGGCACAATTAAAGCAACCATGGCTATTAGACTGATCACCTGGAGTAGATAAATAATGATCAGCTTAACTCAATTTTCATACTTAATAGCCAGTTAACTCATCATTTGAAAAATGAGACAAAAATGAAAATGACAGAAACAGATTTTTCATTTGGATTAACAAATTTGTTTGTACCACAGCAAATGAATCTTGTGTTAACATTATTTTCAGTGCTTCTATACAATCTTGTTGAATGATGAGATAATAAAAACGTATTAATTAATGGATCTATATGGTTAGCAATTGCATCTACAATTTGTTATTTCATTTGTACAAGTACTTCAGAAATTCATCAAACCATCATAATCACGTAGCCCTAACTACTCATAGTAGAATACAGACATAGACTCCATGTGCAGGAAGAAAATGTTCACCCAATGGAGTAAATCTTTCTGATATAGAAAACAATTTTTTTAAGTGCAGAACAAAAGACGTTAAGGTTGGCTTGAAATTCTGCCAGTGCAAATAAACGTGCCTGATGAAGCCAAATTTCCGTCCAATACTGAGCTGAACTGATTCAATAATCATTATGACTCTTGTTAGTTGCCACCAATGAGAAAATGATGAATTAACATTTTTATCAATGAATGTGCACACAGCACAATGGGTTTACAAACTAGGCATGCGAACAACATCGAGGAGAGGCATGGAGGAGGATATGAAGAGAGGTGGCTACACTTGGAATGAGTTGTCAAGGATCGCCCAGGATAGAGACAAATGGAAGGCTGTCTTTCGTGGCCTATACCCTGTAGATTAGGGTGAAAGGCGTTGATGATGATGATGATGTGCTGTATGCACATTGCTAATGTGTTCACAAATAAGCATCTGAGTAGAAAATCTGTGGGGTCGCAGCAAGGCTTGAAGCAAAGACAAAACATGGTAAAAAGAAAAAGTTGTATGTAGTGTTGGACGGACGAGTGGCTATTGTGGGCGTATGTCTAGTGGGTTCTTGGTACCGGTATTCCCAAAGTTTCCCTTGGTCCTGGGCTACCACTTCATACTTTGCGATCAGGGGCGGTGCTGCCAGGCAGCAACCGTCTACGATAAGTTTGTGATGGTTCCCTGGGCCCGGTCAGCTTTTGTCTTGGCCGTCTTTCGTGAAAGTGCATCCCAACCCATAATTATTATTCAGGTCCTTTGTTTCTCGGGGGCCTCAGCCTAGTGCCGTTGGCCCCACCCATATGTATTGGCATTGTATTTAATAATTTATACTGGCAGTGCTGACGTGCGAGAAAGCAGGCCCAGCAGTCAGCAATTGGAGGCCTAAACCCGAATAATAATTTGCCAGTGTATCAACATAAAAAATTCCCAATGCGGGTAATACTGCATGCACAGAAATGAAACAGATACCCCGGTAAACTGCAGAAGATACTCTACCGTTCTATCGAGCTACAATTTAATAAGTTTGACCCAGATTGGAGTTATCGGTGATTAAACGTGTCTAGGTCATCACTTACTTAAAATCCGAGACGGTATCATTGACGATCTCACTAGGATAATGTGTATCAACGTACTATAAAACTGATATCAATACAAAGTAGGAACTTCTTACTAAAATTCTAACCGAATACTTTGTCCCGAAACTCTGTAGTAGTTTTAATATCATTTTTCAAAAGTGACGAGATTATAAGTAAACTCGCACGGGATATTTTGATTGATCAATATGTCGTATCTCCGTTACAAACAAAAGTTATCAGGAACACCAATACTATACGGGAAAGGCACTGCATACTCGAGAGAAAAAGTACCCTCGTTTCTGTCTTTCTGGCGGTTAATAAGAAAGAAAACGTAAATTTTAGACATGAATCAGGAGCTGGATATCTGCTGGTCACAATTCCCAATTGACCAATCAATCTTATGCAAGGCTTTGCTACATACAACTTTTTTTTTTTGCCATATTTTGTCTTTGGTATGGTATTTTATAGCTGGGGAGAAACAAATGAAGTCTTTTGATTATTCTATTTGCTAAATCATATACCCTGAATATTCCAGTTAGTCAACCCAAATCTGTAAAAACAATTATCCACACATAATTTTGTTTTTCATCAAACTTGCCTGCATTTTCTCTGCCCTTATAAAATGTCATTTATCTGCTTCATCATTCTGAACACTCTTGTGAAATCATTTTTCTGGACTTACTGGATATGTGCCAAGGATCTGCACAGACTTGTGCATGATGGATGGACTGGTCTCATAATTGTGAAAGACGAAATGGACTTGCTCTCCAAAGCATAGAATTGTTAACACTGTGCTTATACCACAAAGAATGATGATGCCCATCTCAACATTTGAGATATCTGTTAGGAAAGAAAGATTTGTGTCCTATGAAGTCATTTATAAAGTTTTCCTTAAATTGTCTCATAAAAGTGTTAAAACAAACTACCGGTATTCAGTACAACGGATTGTCACAAATGTCACTCATAATCAGTTTGATTCTAGCTCGTGTACATCTTTAAACGATCTTTTTGATTGCTGAGACAATGTAGGCCCATAGTGGTTCTTCCGTGTGACTGAAATCGTGTGACATCATTAGCCAATAGTATTTGATAAAAGAAAAACATGACTGAAAAAGACCCCATAAGCACTGTCCACTCAGCTTTTGCAACAGACCTAACCTCTGCATGATTGGAACTAATCTTGCTTGAATGATCATAAGGTTTCCCAGGCAGAATCCCTTTGTCAATTTGACATATTCTGGTAAGATTACTGTAGGCTTTCCTACAGCAATGTCCCAGTTAGTGGATCCATGTCAGACAATGTGTTCCTATGAGCACGTTGGAGATAGGTTTGTTAACTCAGTATGAAGATTCATTCTGCCAAACAAGTTTTGATGCACTGAAGTTTTTAATCAAAATTGTTCTGACATGATAAATTTAATATCAGATGACAGTATTTTCTTTTGTATGGACCATTTACACACAGGTATATCTTTAAAACACTAACGACTAAACATGCGGGCTGTAATGTTCTCCTTAATTACACAGACACACAACTTGCCTCTGAAATACTCATGGGACAAAGGAAAGTTAGTACTGCAGTTATCCATGTCAGTTGGAATCTCTGTATTTGGTGATGCCATGACTGTTGGTCATTCAAAAATCTGAAGCTGCAGGTTTTGGCTTCCTATGACAAATGTGCTGCTATAACGATTTCGTGGAAGGTGTGTAAGTGTTTAAAATCAAGCCAGGACCCCCCTGCAAAGAAAACATTTGTTGTTAGAGGTTGCTATCATTCTGCTGAACAATGGAAATTTGGGATTGCCGTCATTCACAATAATTGTGAATCAAATAAAGAAAGAAAGTGTTTCACAAATAATGAGGAATGATTCTGTGCATTTAAAGAGTTATAACTTAATCTTTATTTCTTTCTCATTATTCACTTGAAATATCAGTTATATTCTAAAAGCACATCAGTTGATTATTATTAAGTTCCATGAATTGGACAAATAGCTGACGGATGTCAAATACAGACATAGTACACGTTGATGAAAACACATGTACATCTGCTAGCATGAAAGACACATTCTCACTCTAATCTATATATTACAACAACTTCCCTATGTAAGTATTTGAGGTTAGAGCAAATGAAATCACTTACCTTGTCCTTTTCCCCTAAAATTACTTAAAATACACGTATTTCTCTTGTCATCAGGTCCTGACCACAACGAATCTGAACGTAAGCATACAATTAAACATTCAAGGACAAAATTTCAGTTCCAAGTTTCTAGATCATACATGTAATCCTCCAATGTTTATGGAAGCAAAGTCTGTGCGATATACACTGAAACCAAACTGCGACAAGGTAGCCACACAAGATCAATATCGAATCACATACTATAGTGAGACATTCACTTCTTGTTAAGTAAATTGAAATTCAAATAAAGCTCAATACTGAATCTATCATGCCTGTGTTCACTGAACACTATACCCTGTGCTGTACATATCTTCCTCCTTCCTTTCTAAACTAGTCTCTTAAAGTGAGCAAATTTTGTATTTTCCCATGAAAAATTTCTGCATACAATAAATGAGAAATACCTCAAAACTATTCAATGTACCAAATAAATTATAACCCATAGGATTTGGTGTTGTTTCTTACATTTAGTTATAATTCATATGTTTAATTCATAAACTTTACCAAATAAAAAATTTCAAAAATAAAAAACAAACTCTCATTGATTGCTATACTGAACATGTTCTGTTTAAATCTTTCCCTTCAATTGATAGTTATATATCTGACAAACACTGAATATGAAACATGCTGAAAGCAGTGTTTGATATCCTGTACAGATCTAGAGCCTCACTATTGCTAATAAACTTAGCTGTACCTTGACTGAATAGTACTCGGAGGGGGGGGGGGAGGAAAGGTATGGCTTAAAATGTATTTGATTTGTGATTAAAAATATTCCTGGTGATGTACTGGGGTGTAGGTCAATCAGAAGTTTCTCGTTAGTTTTCATGAGCGCCCTCCTACCCCTGCCCACATAAGCCTAGATCTCAAAAACTTTGGACTAAATCTATACAACTTCGTACATTTCTTAAATAAATATATGTTACATATACACACCGACTTAAAAAAGTCTCCATTTTCAAATCGATTGAAACAGTAGTAAACAGGCCCGTACTCGCCAAACGGATAAAGAACGAGCTCACCCAGATATGAAAATGCTCTCACACATTGGTATCACAAAGTTTGTTGTGAGCTGAGCTCACCCTATCAGAAATATCGCCTTTTGGGCCCTAATTTCTGAACCGCTGAGACTGAAAGTAAATCGATGCTGTTTTTACTGTGCTGCTCATCTGAACGACCTAAAGCGGAAAATCATTTTTTTTTTTTTACTTTCATCAAGTTTTTGCTACTTAGTAGTCATGCCACATTTGAGTACCGGTACTGAGGAGAGAGCTCGGGCCACTGGCATGCTACAGGCCGGAATCTCACAGCGGAGGGTTGCTCTATATTTGTACTTGTTCAATCTCATTGCACGATGCAATGTCGTCCCCGGTCCGGGCAGCCTAGAGTGACAACGCCAGCAGAAGACCGCCGCATTATGTTAATTTCTTACTGCCGCAGAAACTTCGGGACAGATTCGAGGCAGAAGAGGGAATGTAAACGAACACACTATTCATAGACGACTTCATGCAGTAGGGCTAACAAATCGGCGGCCCCGTGTCGGAACTGAGCTTACAAGGGTCCGCCGAAATGCCCGACTGCAACGGTGCCAGCGCTATACAGGTGGACTCGCCTTGATTGGGATGGCGTTGTCTTTTCGGACGAATCTTGCTTCTGTCGGAGTCACATGGATGGGCTTATCAGAGTCTGGTGTCGTCCTGGTGAGCAATATGCAGACTGTTGTGGGACAATGCTCGATCGCACAAACGACAAGAATTTGTTCGAACTTCCTCAATAAGCAACCATTCAACATTCTGCCTTGGCCCCCATATTCTCCTGCTCTATCCCTTATAGAGCAATGTGGGATCAACTCGGTCAAAGAGTTAATTCAAATCGAAACATCGCGACCTTGAATGATTTGAAAAAATACACTTGTGCAGGAATGGAATAATCTGGACCAACAGCTGATTTCGAGACTCCTCCGTTCATAATTCAATGCGACGATGGATTCAAGCTTGCATCAACAGCCGTGTTGGCCATAATATTATTCCATACCGGTACTGAAATTGGGTGACTAGGAAAAGTAATGAATTTTCTTTCGACAGTAACTTTTGAGAGCGAGTTTTACCCAGTTTGTTTGAGGAAGAGACTATAGTTTACAATAAGAGTTTGCTTTGCTTTTGATTTTCCATTGGTTTTATTGCAAGAGCGCTTTTTCTGGGTGGGGACTTTTTAAAGTGGATGTTTAGGCTATATTATGCAGCCACTGCAATTGAAATGTGCACCTAGCAAAATGATTCTTAGTTAATGAGAGAAAGGGGTAAAAGCGAAAGTTCTCCTTAATATATTATTTGTGTATCCAAGACTTCTCTCGAGAAAAGTACCACTTCAACAACATTAGATTATCCAATTTCGCCCATTAAAAGTTGTCAGCCCCATGTGCACGATGATAAAAAATGAACATAAACAATGTCATATGACGATGTGATTGATCGTGCCCGTTTTTCATGCAAAAGAGTTAATTAGGCCCAAGTCCAAAGAAAAATTTGGGGGCTTCTGGGCTGGCATACTTTTTAGAACTATTTGCGTTTTTCCCATTATTCTTTTCCTATGAGTGTAACAATCTTTGTTTTTACAGTGTGTTATTGTTGCTACAGCTGCTGATAGTTACCCAGCTACAACCTTACGGAAATCTGACGAGTAGGATCGACGTCAAATTTTAATTCGCACCTAGACATAGTAATGACGTCTGTCCTAACGTACATCCGTTGGTTGCGATATCGCGCCGACGTTGGTTTGATGTAGGGAACCCCCCTCTATGGTAAACCTACCAATCCTACAGAACTCGCCGTCGGACTGACGCAGGGTTGTTGGCTGGGTAGTTATATGAATGAACTTTACCTGTGTGGGTGGCATAGTGAGAATATTTTTGTGATCGTTAGTTCCTTCCAGTGATAAATCTGCACATCGCTTTGAAGATAATGTTAACTGAGACACTCCTACTGCTAATAAAATGATAATAGCTTACTTCCATAATCTTGGATTCTGCTCTTCGTCTTGGTTAAGGCAGGCTTTTCACATCTCATCTATTCATGTTATCCTGCCCTGTTCTCCCAGGACCTTCTCACTCTTTCTCTTCGTCCAATGAAAAAGGGCCAGTGAGAGATATGACATCCGTGACTACTGAGTCTCAGATAACACGAATCATCTGAATCAGGTCCTTGTGACGGCCATAAGGCCTACTTCTGAGGTTCGACGTTCCGACTTAACCTTTCCTGTGGGCCGTTATTTTCCCCCGATCCGTACGTCCTGGGTAGTTTTGTGGACATTGTGCTGTATAAAGGAAAATAGGCGGTTTTGCTGATCTGTACCCCTGGGTAGTTTTGTACACATACATTTCTTACAGTCAGGAGATCCACCCTTATTAACTAGTCATGATGGAGGCATTTAGGGTGGCTTTTACCTTTTATGGATATAACACATTTGTGTTGGACTAGTAATACTTAGAGGTTAGTTATCTTTAATTGTCAGGTGATTCTGTGGCTTCTCATTACATCATCACCATCACTGGCGCCAGCAGCAACATCAGCTATCATGTGCATGCCATATATTTTCTTTCTTGCAGCCAGCAACCATTTGGGGCCATATTTGAAGACGGTGAGAAAGGAAATGTAGGAAGGAAAAGAGTGTATGGACATGGCATTTGAGGGCAAGTCGTCTAGATAAGGATGGAAAATCCCGTGTACATCTGGGCTGAAATTTGAGTCGTTGAGAGCAATGCATTTCTTATTTTGAAAATGGAGGAGGGGGTGGGGGTAAGATGTTTTATTTCTTTGCACGGTTGTTATCAAGGTCATGTTCTGTTTTTCCAAGACAGTTACACAGCTCTAGATCGGTGGAGTGATTTTCTTTCGCTCCTTATAAAGTCAGGGGTCAGTCTGAATACTATGTTCCTGGCTAGGTTCATCTCTTTCTGTCTCCCAATGTCACCCCTTCTCCTAAAATAAAGTATTCCACGAAATGGGTTGTTTGTTTCTGTGCATCACGGGCTCAAAGGACTTTTAGATCATTGTTTCCCTGGTTTTGCAGGCAGATATTAAAAAAGAGCTGCATCTTCATCTAAATGGAATAATTTATATTATTCATCAATAGTGAGACATGTTCCCGGCACATAATACGCTGACCAGTTTTTCACAACACGCTCCAGACATCTCTGAATGTGCAGAATGTGCTCTATCGCCAGATTTCAACATGTTCCCCAGCGTCCACAATCTTCATTTTGAAAAAGTAACTCTGAGCAACGTTTTCCTTCAAAATCACCCTATTTATGAGAGTATGTGACTTAAGTTATGATGCATGATGTCAATTGTGTAATTCGTGCCCGTATTTCACCCTCAGCAGTCTCCGTCCATTCCTCCCCCTTCACTTGTTTTCCTTTTCTGTTTGTGTTATCTTCCATGGTCAACACCATTTTGCCGCCCTAGACCAAAGAAATACAAATGCTGGATCAGCAGCCGAACCAATTTGGTAATAACTGTTCTTAGAGATTTTTAGCAGATTCTGATCTGAAAAGCAGGAGGAAGCCTATGGCAAAGGAGACCTTTCTGCAGTTTTATCTTTTCCAATAAACATGGACGGGAGGGTGCAGAAGGTTCCCCTTTACTGCTGTTTGTTGGTGACATTGGTTCTGCACGATCAGAGAGTGAGCTATTTCAGCCAGGGCTTCTTAAACTGAACTTGTGCCCGGTTCTGGTTCAGCCCACTTTATAGGAAGCGGCTGCATCAGTTGTAAGACAATTTGTACTTTCTTAGATGTCCTCCTCCTTGGCCGTCAACACTGGCACAAAAGATCTCCTCCATCATGATCTACGCTTTGTTCTTCCCACCAAGTGTCATTTCTTTCTCATATCTTATTTCTCCTTATTCGGTTATGTCATTTGCATTGCCCCCTTGAATGTCATCTTGAGACCAGAAAACTACCAAATCTTCTTCTGAAGGTACCATCACTTTTCAGTCAGAAAGCCACCTCAACAGAATCTATAAAAACTATAGTCTGAAAATCTTTGAACCACCAGGCACGAACAAGAAGACTTATGAATGTATAAGTACTCATTCCTATCCTACGACCTGTAATTGATACTTTAATAACACCTAACCCATCGCCGTGGACGGCACATAGAGATCAAAATATTTGTTAAAGTATTTGATTACAGATTACAGAGATTCATTGACAGTCTACATTTGTACCGAGGGGTAGCAGATAGGAATAAATAGTGTAAATCCTTACATGAGAGGTATGTCTACATTTGTACCCAGGACGTTCGGAGAGTGGTAGCAAAAAATAAACATAAATAAACACAAGAATAATTCCCAGAACAAAATTTTAATGCCACCTTGAGATTGCTGGTATGTAATTTGAAGAATACAGAAAATTTAAGGGTTGGCGTGTAATTGTACTAATTTTGGCTGAATTTTTATACCCCTCTGTCTACATTTGTACACAGGACGTAGGGAAAAAGGTTAAATTGCAGCCTTATTCTCCTTGAAGACAGCAAGTACGCATAAGGTATCTCAAAATTCATCTTGGGTCGTGATGGCTTTAACTTGTATCTCTTACCATTGTATCTTAATGTTGCCTGTGTGGTTTTAATGGGAACAGAATAGTCAGCGTCGATAATCATGGTGGTATATGGCAGGGGAAATAACCCGCTAAACTCCTAGACAATAGATTTTATTTAGGTTTTTATTCTTGGGTTGTTTCTCCTACACAGATTAAGGATTGCGCATTCTGAACATGGAGCTCGCCTGAACGGTACGTTCTTCAGGGAGTCAGGGAACCCGTCACGGGCAGAAACGAGGAAATGGAGCACGCGGCAGTCAATCGGAACCTAACACAGATACACAAGACAGGATAGTCAAAACGAGTTGTTTAAAGTAGAAATGGGGATTACAGGAAAAAAAAAAAAAAAGGCAGAAACCCAAGGTGGAAGGCTGAAACGCGAGAGGATAGATCTAGAAAGAATCTGAAGTTAATTAATATTTATTTTTATTTAGACCTACCTGTTTATGTACGTTTTTTGGAAAGGGGCAAGGGGGCAGGAAAGGGACAAAAGACTTCTAAAGAAGGAAAAATGGTGTAGAGAGTTATACGAGGTTTTATCAGATTGGCAATATCAGTCGAGGAGACAGGAGATAGAATAGGAAATGAAAGAAGAAGAGAAAAAAGGTCCACAACACAATGAATCAAAGACATAAAAAAGCAAAACAACAGACACGATGCAGCTCAAGAAAAACGTGCTGAACTCCGAAACTTCGAATGATGACCGAGAGACGGCCTAGGAACTCGAATGGGAGTAGACCCCCCCCCCGCCCCCAGTAGTGAGAACAAGGGTCGATTGTTATTTTCAGTCTTTGTTATTTCTACCCTGTAACTTTTTTTTCCTTTTATTCTTTGACAACATTTGGAGAGAGGTGCGTATGTGCTAAGTTCAACCAAATATGACCCTATATAAACGAAGAACTTTGAACATTATCAACACCTCGGTGTCACGAGTGGAGTGAGCGATAGTTAATAATTACGGGGGGAAAGGAGGAGAGTAAAATTAACGCACGTAGACAAGTAAGTTAAAGCGTGCATGTTGTGAGTGGTGGGGGGGGGTCTGAATGAGGCGAAAGCGCTGTATTACTATCACTGCAAGTTAGAAGGTCCTACTGAACGGACGCTAGTAAGAGCCCAGCGGGCGAACATAAGGGGAGCAGTCGGAAGACGGATGAGAGTGTTTTTTCCAGTGATGACTGGTAGGTAGAACGTTGATTGATAATTATGATTGATGTATTATATTATATTCGTCTATTACCATGATGTAAATAAGTATATGTGAGGAATGTGGAAGTCCTTGATATTGGATATAGCAATGTGCGCCATGAGCGATAGATGAAAGTGAGTTCATGGATTTGTAGCACGAGTGAGTATTGTGTACTCCGATGGAGGTGTGTTACCGTAAGATGTTTGGTGAGTGAAAGGTGAACTATTGTGTGTACGCTTCATGGGTTGTAAGGAGAGGTGGAGTGAATAGAAATGGTAGGGTATTATACCAATGTAATGTTATTCTTGTAGGTGTCGGGGACGGGCCAAAGAGCCACCTCGGTGAGCACAGGGGATAGGCCAGCATAGGGCCGGAGGCCACACATAGGCCAGAAGTGAGGCTGTCGGTGCAGGACAGTAGAGGCACATAAAGTCGTGGCAGTCAGGCCACGGACAGGGACGTAGATATGAGCGTGAATGTGATAATGTACTATTGCCATGTTGATGGGCTCTTGAAATGATAATGTGCTATTGCCATGTTGATGGGCTATTGAAATGATAATGTGCTATTGCCCTGCTGAGGTGCTAGTGGAATGCTAAGGTGTATGACAATAGGAAGGTGATATTGAGAGACTGCGGTGCCAGTGAATTATTAATGTGCTATTAAGACCCTGAGGGGAGAGGCTGAGGCCGAAGTGCCTTTAGGAGTAACTACCGGGTTGTGGATCCGAGGAAGAGTGCATGTAAGAATAAGGCCGTTGTACGGCAGTTAATTTCAATAATATAATGTATGTAATTGCGCTATTATCTGTATAATTATGTTTAAATAAATGTGTGAGTCTGATGGGTTGTTCTGTTAAGTGTTAAACTTGTTCGTTCGTGATTGTTGTCCTGTCATAACTTATTACATCTCCCAGTCTGGGATTTGTGACACTCGGGAAGTGCAGTAAATACTGTTAATTTATTAAAATCATTCCGCAATCAGGAATTTGACTTGCCGTCATTATGTAGCCAAGTAATTTCCTCATTTATAAAGTTGTACCTACAATAATTGCCTAGCCAAGAACCCCATGTCAATCCAACTGCGTTGGATTAATCTCAGGTTTGCTAACATGAAGGGCATCCTCTGACGTAGGTCTGCTAGACACATGGCATCGTGCCGCTTTCAGTTTGATACAGGACATCTGCCTCTGAGGTAACCCAACCAAATTTACGGAAATTCTGTGTACTTTGAATTGACGCAGGGATGCTTGGTGGGTTAATAAACGTTCATGGCAGCTGTTGAAACTAATCAGCAAACAATAGCATCGTATTCCAGTCTACCCCACTTCCCCTGTCACCTACGTCCACTGCCGCATATTATATCCTCTAATTACTATTGGCGTCAGTATGTCACCTGTGGCACAAAGTGCTAGACGCACTTTGCTCGCACTGCAGAAAGCGACAAGTAAAGCTAAAATATCAGCAAATGATCCGCTCATCTGATACTAACCTTTTAATTACTTTAAATATACATCTGTCTCTGCATATTCTCTTACATCCAGGTGGGCTGCACTTGTGTCGAAACTCAGCAGCCCGCTGACTTGATGCACAGGGTCAGTAGGCCTATATTTTTTAATTTATACAGTTCGGTTGCTCTGTAGTAAGATTTGTAACCTTTCCTCTTAAATGTTCATGAAATTACTGGAATCTTCGTCAGAATACGATTGCACTAACAATATCAAACTGGGAAAGGAGTGAAACCTGCAATTCGTCTGTTTTCAGAGAAGTAAAGGACCATCAGTGAGTAGGGCGTTAACAAAGAGTGTTGGGAATGGAGCGAGGAGGTTGATGTCATTCCCCTTTATCATACATACACACACACACACACACACAACAAATGGTTCCTGGCCCGGGTAATAGTGCTACTCTTCACCTGCATTCCGCCTGTAAAAACATGTTGTGACAAGAATCACGCAGTAGATGGCATTTCCTACATAATCTTTGACAACTTTTTTGACGCATGTTGTTGTGCTAAGTAGTTTTGCTAGCATATTAAACTCCAGGAGCTCAGTACAGCGTACATGTCACCTTTTATGAAGTAATGGATGAAAAACAGTTACTGAAACTTACTCTTGTTGACTTTAGCACGTATCTGTTTATGGCAGACAAGGACTGAAACATGTGTTTGTCCAGGTTCTTTTACACTGAAGACCTCCTGTTGTGCAGCTCTCCCAAGTGTTTCATGTTTTTCTTTTAACTAGATTAGATTCCCGGCATTATCCGGGATAAACCTGTGAACCCACCATTCTCTCTCTCTCTTTTCTTTTTTTTTTTCTTTGTGGTCTAGAAAGCTTCCCATATTCTACAGCCTTATTACAAATTTCAGGCGCACCAGAGCACTACGCACTCATTTCTGGTAGGGAAATTGCGTGCACCGAATTGAACACGTATTAGTACAACTTTTCCGGTGCGGTGGGCTTACTACGCGGAACCAAAACAAAGACCATTGTATTTTACATTTTTACAACTTTTTATTTAAAAATACCTGAAACTTGAATCAACAGAATCGCTCGAGACAAAAGCGATTGGGGTGGATTAGTTGACACTTAAGAAAATAAATTTTTTAATTTTTTAAACTGTCATTTAAGCTGTAGAGTCGAGCAAAAAAAAGGGGGCGAAATTGCACCACAATGAATTACTCACGCCACTATTTTTTTTTATAATAAGATAAGATAATAAGAAGATAAGATACATATTCGTAAATGGCGTTTCCATCCGCGCGCATTCTTTTTCGTAAGATGATATTCGAGTACATGACGTGCTTCAATGAGCTTCCCACCCCCCCCCCCCAGCAACCCTATTGTTGTGTTCTACGGTAACATGAAATTTGCGTATCAAGATATCACAGATAGCAGATACTTGAGTAGGCCTATAAGTATAAGATTTTACAAAAATGAACAGGGAAACAAATAAACAGAGTTTAAAAAATTTTGAAAAACGTTATTTTCTCATTGATTTTGGTGGAAAAATACAAACGCAGAACCAAGGTTCCGATTCCTGTTCTGCGAAAGCCATAACAGAATTGTTGTTTGTTTGTTTAGCCCGCAGCAAGGAGGTTTGATAATGGGAGACCAATGAAAGAACTTGATAACATCAAGATCTGAGATAGAACTTGCAAACTACAGGGAATGAAGATCTAAGATTCAGAAAGCCTGAGCTGTCGATGTTCGGAATTTGACACCACAACTTTTTTTTCTCTATAAAAATGATGTTAGTTTCAGCGTGGACATATCTTTTCAGCGTTTACTAAAATAAATTTTGATCTTTCAGACTGTCGGCTAAGATTCGCTGAGCTCTCTAGGTCTTTAGCGAAAGTTTGTTTTACTTCAACTGATGTGAATCTTTGGCGCCTGGTTCCATGACACTGGAGGTAAACAAAGTAGAAGAACAGATAGCATTAATATGTACAGCTGCAGCCAGGCCATGCGGGGGCTGTAAAATCATAAATTGTTCAAACTCGGCTCTCGGGCTCGCGTCTGTAAAGATCATGTTGTGACAAGAATCACGTAGTAGATGACATTTCCTACATAATCTTTGTCAACTTAATTGGCGCTTGTTGTGCAGTTTTGTTTAGCCAGCCCACAACACCCGCTGGCAGGCATCATTTTTCACTTATTCCTGTCAACGAGCACCATCCCTGTAACTATGAGATGAGAAAAACTGAAAGTGTTGCCAATATGAAAACAACAATTGCAGCAAACAACAAAACAATAACTGGTGTCAGTTTCTAATGCACACTGTAGTTTGTCCAGGCCCTTGTTCTAATAGAAAAATCTTTTACTGTGATGACATATTATGATTTAACCACCCCCACCAAAACAAAGACCATCAGAATGCTAAAAAAAAAAATCATATTGTTACTATGATTGCATGTTATAATATTGTAATCGAAGCTATAATTCTACTCATTTTATGTGTAGGCCAGAAATCCTTGTCTCTGCGAGAGGAGTAGGGAGAAAGGATTGGTGTGAAGGAATACACCTCAGCTGAGGACAACGCTAATGCAATTTTAAACTTGGAGAACAACACAGTGCTGAAGGACGTATGGCCTCGGCTAGCCATGGAGTCTTAACGTAATTACTGGTCTTGACGGGAAGGGGAATGTGGGGAAGAGAAACCTATTAACTGAAAGACAAACTGAATGCTGTGTACAGGGCTGTTATAGGTGTGAATCTGCATGTGTGTGTGTGTGTGTATGTGAGAGAGAAGGGGAAGAAAGAGAACATGAGAGGCAAGAGAGAGAAAATGAGGGAAAAGAGAGAAAGAGAGAGAAAGGGTTGGGAAAAAGAGGGATATATATATATATATATATAGAGAGAGAGCCCTCTTGACATCCAATCAGATACCGGATACCTCGGTAAATCATTAGATTTTTTTAACAGTGCGTCATCTATTGGCAAAAGCGAAGACTGTCCAGGAAGCGACAGATTTTCCTACTGACCAGGAAGATTGTCGGCATGACATCAAAGACGATCAGGAAAAGGGTGATCATAGTAAATATGACGGAGATATATGCTTTACTTCCTCCAATAAGCAGAAGTCTTCAAAAACAATCAAACAAACCAACCAAATTAATTTTTTTGTGTTTTATCCCTTGTCTTTGTTATTATCCAATGAACATGAACTTTCACACCCTGGTGTCAGGATGAAAAAAATGAATGCAATAATAAAAGGAATGCGCATGTAATTACAAGCAGAGAGAGGGGGGAGCACAGAAAGAAAATTATAAAACCAGGAGAATGAAAAAGGGGAAAAGGAGAAGATGTTATTACTCTGTGAATATATGCCACACATTCTGATCTTGATCCTTAAGTTCAGCATCTCCAACAAAATATATTGGCAGACTATCCCTTAAGGATTCAACAGTATCTTCAGCACATAAAAAGTTCACCATGATGATAATCATCGCTACAGAAAAATAGGCTGATTTTCAGTTCAGTGGCGTGCAGAGGTTTGGTGATCCCCGGGCCAACTCCCTGGCTGCATGCCCCGAGACTCAAGTGTAGGGCCCAGCACTAAGAAATATAAGAGAGAAGGACATTTTAATTATGTAGAAACAGATGAAATAAACTTTTTTTTACTCAAATTAAATATAAATCAGCCATATTAAATAGAGTTCGGTGCCCCAATTAGATGTTCTGTCAGGAAACACTTGAAAAACTTCTCAACACGCACATTTTTTTCATGTAACAGGTTCTCTACTCTGGTCTCGTTTATTAAAACACGGATCTACTTTCACACCACCATGTGGGACTGTAGGGCAGCTTGTACAACGAAGTCAAAAGCGATAATTCCAAAGTTCCAAAAACGAAATTTTAATTTCACTCTTTGATTGCATGCCCTCTGAAATGGATGCCCGGGACTGTCACCCCCTGCCCCCAACCCTTCTGCGGGCCACTGGATGTAAGAATGAGCGAAATAATTACTCTTTTAATTATCAAACGCACATCATCTAATGCTGTCTAATTGCGTGAACAACCTGTACTAATACTAACAAACATACAAAGACGAAATTTTAGGCTGATGGCGTATAGTTTTGCGTCTGTTTTGACTCACTGTGCGAGGTCTCTCTTTCCGTCAATTGACTCAAGACAGTCTTGTCGCCCCCGAAGAAGCAATGGGTTTCTGTCTCGACAGTACGCGAGATCTCATTAACTACTTAGTCCACATCTTACACTAAAGTGAGACAAAACAGTCTTGAGATAACGGGCCGCCAGTCTTGGAGTTCGAATAGGATTATGTCATGGTGTTTCTTTTACAGTCTGTGTGTCGTCACTGTGTTGGGAAATAAATTTGATTTGCGACTATGAACCTAAACTTTCTGTTAATGACGCAAACAGTTGGCGAAATAATTGCTTGGAAAAGTTAGCAACCACGTTGAAAGATTATTATCAAAATCAATAAAAACATCGTTTCCAGACTGCTGAGGAATTAAACTTGTGACGTAAAAGGGCAACAATGAGAGAGGGGTTGAAACCTGAAGAACGTTTTATCTAGTTTACAATTGCACTGGGAAAACCAAAGCTATTTATGAGCAGGGTCACAGTTTTCTGGGCTCTCCACGAATATAGGAACTTACGCTATAGAGTGAACATATTACACTGAATTGAACCTTGAATGTTACCTTTCCCTGAATATAAGTATGTATTCTTTACGAAGCCATACATTTTGCCGGTTGTAAACGGCAACAGATTCTGAATAATTCTGCTTTCCATTAGGTCGACAGTTAATGTAATATATTGTTTCATCCAACTTCCCTTCTCTATCTCTCTACCGTACATTCTTCACCACATTGCCTGTCTCAGCCTGTGAACCATTCAT
This sequence comes from Onchidella celtica, assembly GCA_963931925.1. NCBI lineage: Eukaryota > Metazoa > Mollusca > Gastropoda > Systellommatophora > Onchidiidae > Onchidella > Onchidella celtica. Next base: position 40,651,966 of record OZ007571.1, read on the forward strand.
CACTATTTTTTTTTTAGATCAAGGAACTTTCAACTCTTTCTGTTCAGTTATTCCTTATGCAGACCTTTCCTACTGTTGTATCACTTCAGTTGGAAAACACTTTCCTCTTGTTGACTCGGTACTACATGATTGTACAACCTTTAGAAATGGTAGGTCTATTAATGTCAGCCTCACGGTGTTTCCGGAGATTTCCACTTTCTGTGGGAAGATGAAAAAGCTATAAGGGGATTCTAAGAGATGATGGTGCAACAGCAGGATATGTTCTTTACATTTAACAAAATAAAATCCCAACATTGCAGCGATGATAGATAAGTACATTTATTAAAGTATCTGATCAAAATATTTAGCATTATAAAAAAAATTCTTCTTTAGCATCGACTGAAAGCGCTAAAAGTTGTGTCTTAAAATAATAACTCTTCTATCTTATGTCATCAAATTTATTTTCAACATTCGTTATTTTATTGGATTGCTTGATGATGCAAGAATAGGTTTCAAATCGCTTAGCAGTGCAATAAAATAAAAGTCCGGGCAATGTTTCCACTTGGGTTTTCATTTGATATCCTAGCTCCTTCATTCATGGAAGACAGCAATAACGACCAATTCTTCAGTCTTCATCTATGATGCCAAACAATCCCGGACAATCTCGGCAGCTAATTCTTTACCATTTGTTTTTTGTGTCGGTATGTTCAAAAAAGACTCTCGAGCAATCAGCATGAAAGATGAGCTCATCCTCTTTTATGTCATAGACTTCCATTTTGCCTCCATCTCAAATTACATGTAAAACCGACGAGAGATGGCTGTTTGGCTGTGAAATATTAATGCTGCAGTCAGTGTATGAATATCATTCACTTTCGTTAGATGTTTTGTGCTATATTTAGCAGAATATGATCAGTTACTTGAAACTGTGACGATTGCGTACAATTCCTAAATAGCTTCACGGACTGTCATCGTGGACGGAAAAAAGCATAGTTGTTAAAATGAACACTGAAAGCCTTATTTATTAATTCTGTTTACTTGTTTACAGGGTTGAGATGATAGCACAATGGGAAGGTGAAGCCATTTACAATCACCTTCTCCAACAGTCCATTCGGCATTTTACTCCTCAGAGACGCCACTTTGACTTAGTTGAAATCTTGCTCCTGTTCGTTTCAAGCCATCGGTGCAAGCGTCTTATCATGTTCTTCCAATGGTATCATCTTCATCAGTGTGCCATTTTTCTCTTGAAGGACCTTACTGTATGACTAATATCCATCTGATTCACAACTTTCCCTTGCCCAGTTCCTGTCACACCAATCACAGCCGATCAATCTTCTCGTTTCTTGCACCCTTACATGTATTTCGTGTGAACATCCATATTAACAGCTTTTTCTAACCTTAAAGTATATAGACTGCCCATAAATCCTACGTAAACTTTACTGAACATATCCGAAGAATCTGTATTCATACATGCATACGGTTGTATTTGCATTGTCCGCCACTCCATTTGCTTAGCCGATGCCAACATTTCATGGTGAATATTGCAATTCCAAGGTCTCCATCTGCATGTCTCCTTTGCCATCTTTCCCCGTGTTCTGTGCGTAAAATACATACCTTCAACTGTCAACAAATTCATCTATATGTATTATGTTCTTTGTCTACGCATGCCACGTAAATTCCTTTAAGTAATCAAGCCAATCAGCGGAAATAAATCTTGATAAATTGTCAGTTAATATCTATTTACTGGGGGGAAAATGTAATTTGAATAAAATGTTCCCTTTGGTATCGTAAGCTGGTCTTGCCGGATACTTCATCAGCATTCTGACCTTCTTGTAATTGAGATCATGGGCAAGATAGATGAGTTTGTCCCTAGCCACCTGTTACCTTGCTACAGAAGTAAAATAAAGATATTCTCATTTTGGTGAGTTAATTTTATTATATGCACTAGTAATTGCTCCATTCTTTGAATGGTTAAGCACAGCACTCCAGACCGAAAGGAATCAGCACAAAGACATTCATTGATGTCGAGACACTTTGGGTCATCCACAAAAAAATTGGCTATTAATAGATAGATAGGAGAATTTTTCAGGAAATGATGACGTCATGGGCTCATGTATTCGTAAAAAATGGAGGATCAAAAGTAGACAATTAGCGGCATAAAGCAAACTCAAAAAATACTTCCCCACCTTTTCAAGACTCCAAATCTAAAAAAGAACCTTTTGCGGGTCGAAGGGCGGGCACATGTAAAATTTCACGCAAATCCGAGCTGTGTGAGCGGCAGTAGGTCTTGTTCAAAATCCCGTGATTCTTTTTTTATATTATTATTACATTTTCCTTTCTTTGAGCATTAGCTCTAGAGTTCGAGGCGTGAGAGGCCTAGCCTTTCGACAAAGTTTTCTTGGCATGACTGGCACTCCGAGATCTATAATAAAAATATTTCATTTCGAGCTTGAAGCACACTATAAATGTTTCTACAGTTTTCTTGGTATGAATGAAAGGCACTCACCTCATCTGTATAACATTATACTTGGTATCAAAACTTGGCGTGGCTGGATCTCAAGTGAACTCTAGTTCGAGAGTTTACATTTCCGGTAAGAGGCGGAAATGACGAAATTGACGGAAGTACATTATCACGTCGTATTCGCAATCATGAATTGATAACTGATAATTATAACTGAATTTCTGGAAAAAGTAAAGAGTTTCGGGAAAAAATGAGCACGACACGTACAGGCTTTATACATTTTACATACATGTGCCACGTTTCATTTCTCTACGTTGCGTAGTAAAAAAGCCTTTGCGGGAACAAAGTTGGGCCCAAGCTCCATTATTATATGACTAGTAACTGCCCCATTCTTCGAATGGTAAAAAAAACAAAGCTCACCAATCAAGACCGACAGGAATCAGCACAAAGACATTGATGTCGAGACATTTTGGGTCATCCACATAAAATCGGCGATTAACAGATAGATAGGACAATATTATTAGTATATTGTGCGAGGTAGTGCGCACCGAGAATTTTTCAGAAAGTGATGATGTCATGGACTCATGACTGTGTTCGTAAAAAATGAATGATCGGAGGTAGTCAGTTAGCGGCATAAAGCAAACTAAAAAAAATACTTCCACACCTTTTTAAGACTCCAAATCTAAAAGAGAACCTTTTGCGGGTCGAAGGGCAGGCACATGTAAAATTTCAAGCAAATCCGAGCTGTGTGAGCGGCAGTAGCTCTAGTTCGATCCTCGAGGCGTGAGAGGCCTAGATCTAGCCTTTCGACAAAGTTTTCTTGGCATGACTGACACTCCGAGATCTAGATCTAGTCTATAATAAAAATAATTCCTTCCGAGCTTGAAGCACACTCTAAATATTTCTACACAGTTTTCTTGGTATGAATAAATGGCACTCATCTCGTCTGTATAACAATATACTCGGTATCAAAGTTTTCTTGGCGTGGCTGGATCGTGAACTCTAGTTTACATTTCCGGTAAGAGGCGGAAATGACGAAATTGACGGAAGTACATTATCACGTCGTATTCGCAATCATGAATTGATAACTGATAATTATAACTGAATTTCTGGAAAAAGTAAAGAGTTTCGGGAAAAAATGAGCACGACACGTACAGGCTTTATAAATTTTACATACATGTGCCAAGTTTCATTTCTCTACGTTGCGTTGTAAAAAAAGCCTTTGCGGGAACAAAGTTGGGCCCAAGCTCCATTATTATATGATAGCTAATATTTTAATTCATAATAGTTCGTCTGAATGAATACGCTGTGGCGTGTGACAAGAAGACATAATAAACTATTGCAAAGTGACAACGGAGAATTTCATAGACTGATTAAATTTTATTTTTTAGGTTTTCTCCAAGCTCACTTTCATTTCTTTAGTTCATTCATTGTCTAGGCAAGATCAAGAGAGTATTTTGTAAGTATTTTAGTTGGAAAGAAAAATTGTTGATTCGCCTTCGTTAGCCAATTTAGAATAACTAGGCACAGAGAGTAAATCAAGCTATATCCACAATTTCTTACTGTAAAATACCAATTTGAAAGTTCTGATTGTTTTTTAGTCTGGTGGAATGAATCTATTATTAACGGACTGCTGAAGGGTCAATAAGTTTCAGTTGCATCTGTTGTTGTTGTTGATGATGATTATTGTTACCGATACAGGTAATACTATAGTTTTCTTTGCACTTCCTAATTAAACTGTATAGCCTGCCGTATCGAAATGGAGACTTTACAATTTAGTACATAAAACCATAACATTATTATGTTACATTCTTTCTCATGCATGAATATGAGTTACATAATATAATATAAACTGTGGATATCTGTGTGGGAAAGTTGAGTTAACAAGTACATTTACAAACATAAGGCATTGGCATATCTGCCAGACAGCATCACAGAACCATTCAGGATATCTACAAGCAGGATCAAAAGTTTAATACATGTACTTAGAACTGATATTAAACAATAAATTTCGCCACTTATAGAAAAGTTTTTCCAAATATCGGGCTCAGTGTCTTGTAGGAGTTGGTGAGTCCCGAGTTTTCTACGGCCTTCAAGACAGAACAACCTTAAATTACCCATAAAAACTGCTATCTTGACAATGTAAATCCAGGGCCAAACTTCGCATTACCTTTTGATAAAATTCGAGATCCTTGTTACCTCAAAATGAGGGACACTTTATTAGCTGAAAACCTTTTTCGAAGGTTTCCGACCTTCACGTATAAGAAATGTCTTCGTGCAAAAGGACTCGTAATATGAGTACAAGGTGAAATGTTGCAAACTTTGCAATCTATACACCTTAGCAGAAACAGTGAGAATATTTGACCCAAGCTCCTTGTTTAGGAATAATATTGTGCGATCGATAGCATTGATTTCCGTCCACAAGGCAAGAAAGCTTTATGTAAGTGTAGCTTCGTGCGGCTGGAATTTGAGGCCACGCAGATCCATTGGCCGAATCGAACTAACAAACCTAATGAAAGACACTGGAATACTCAGCAAGCATTCTGAATGCGGACACGCACTTTGCCAGCACGCAAAACACACATTTGAAATTTGGTTGTTCCGACCTACAATCCGTGGAGCTTAGACGATGGTGGGGTAAAAAACAATAATAACAACAAAAGAATAATTATATCGATCAGGTGAACGAAGAGTAGCTTTGTTTTATTTGAGCACTGCGAAGTTCTTACATCTACTCTCCAAGGCAATAATGCCCGTCCTTGTAAACTCGTGTCCTACGAAGCAAGTTGATAAGAAGCTGGTTATTAGCAAAATCTCTTACTCCAGATCAAATTAATATAATCTCTATTATTATTATTATTGTTATTATTATTATTATTGTTTGAGTTTGACCGAGTTTTACAGCATGTCAGCTACACTGCCCAAAGTAAAGGCTTTTGACGAGAAGTTTTCGAACATAGAAAGCACGAAATTGCCCATGAAAGGGCCTGTGTATGAATATGAGAAATATACGTACGTATAAATGGAAAGGCCCCAGAATAGAAAACAAAGGTTCTCTTGATGCCCACAAAAAGAATTAAAATGGCAAAGTGTTAATAGTTGGAGATGTAACTTCGTTCAAATCATCAAATTCCAAATCGATTTTTAAAAAAAATAGTAGCTTGAGCCACGTTTGGCCTTTCAAGTTGTCGGACTCCTGGCCAAAGCTGTTTCTATCTTCCCCGGTTCTGTCTGATCTCAACCGTCAGGTGGCATGAATTTTAAAAGAGTCAAATTAGGCTTCGACGACAAGATAGCTCAAAATTATTATTCTGATATGGTTATGCTGTGTGTAAAGCATTTAGAGCTCAGCGATCAGGCTTCCCATTTCCCCAAATAATTCTCCTACATCAATCGCCCAGTCTAAAGCAAATTAGATGAACTTTAGAAATATCACCCAAAATGTGCAACAAATACAGCAGGTAACAATCATAATTCCACTGGAATAGCAACAAGTGGGCTAATCTTGGAAATGTCAATTATATTAAAGTCAAGTTACCTTCAGCCTCATCCGCCAGAGACTAAGGTAAACATGGCTCTATCTATAGATGTATGGCACGTTGACGTCAGCAGATCGATAAATGGCAAACTCGGGTTACTGTCCAGGGAAGCTGGCGGCTCAGTATACGTCATTGTTTTACGTTGTTATTCTGCGAAAAACAGATTGATCATATAAACAGAAAATAAAAGCCAAATTCGTCTGTCCATGCGTCTTCTGCTGACGAGCGCCTTTTCGCAGTGGCCATTCGAAAGCACGCAAGAAATCGATTCAAGATAACGTGACAAAGCTGAGCTTTAGATAAAGTTCAAAATGCCTTATAAGGTGGTGTTTAAATCTGGGCCAGGCCATACCTTAAAAGGAGAACAAGCGAGTGAAAAGGTGTGAAAAAGTAATTAGGATTTTTAATTAAATCGGAAAGGCAAGGATGCCAGGCTCAGCGATGAAAATCTATCTATCTATCTATCTATCTATCTATCTATCTATCTATCTATCTATCTATCTATCTATCTATCTATCTATCTATCTATCTATCTATCTATCTATCTATCTATCTATCTATCTATCTATCTATCTATCTATCTATCTATCTATCTATCTATCTATCTATATCTATCTATCTATCTATCTATCTATCTATCTATCTATCTATCTATCTATCTATCTATCTATCTATCTATCTATCTATCTATAGATCTATCTATCTATCTATCTATCTATCTATCTATCTATCTATCTATCTATCTATCTATCTATCTATCTATCTATCTATCTATCTATCTATCTATCTATAGATCTATCTATCTATCTATCTATCTATCTATCTATCTATCTATCTATCTATCTATCTATCTATCTATCTATCTATCTATCTATCTATCTATCTATCTATCTATCTATCTGCCCCTCTGTCTGTCTTGATCTGTATGCCTGCCTATCAGTCTGTTTCTCTCTGTTTGCGTACTTCTCAAGTTATCTTTCCAACTGAAACAGTTTTTACCTAGTGTATCCGTTTGCTCCTCCTAACCTATTCTTTTTTGATGTTTCTTGTCGTTAAAGTGATTCCATATGCACAAAAAGCTATAGGCCTACTCCGCAAAACTGACTGACATATTGTATTCACAAATCTAAAGACGCAGAATGACAAGAATTCTAAATATTCTGAAATAATAACGTTAAAAAACAATAACTTACACACATACACAAAAAAAAACGCCACACCTGAAAAATTAATGAACGCCTAACAAGCTCTAAATTGCCAGGACATGGAAGCACCCAACACGCAAGGGAGCAAAAAGAAATAAAAACACTCAATAAACGTATTTTCTCAGTTCGTAAAATGTCACATGACATTACTAGGACGAGTCGTAATTTCATGAAAAACAGGTAATGAAAAGCTACATTATCAAATTTGCAGGAGATAAAGTAGCCTAGCACTTACGACGTGATGGACAGTAGTTCTCAACGTGGGAGATATCTCCCGGGGGAGCGAAAATGCAGAAAAGGGAGACTAGGGGGAGAAACAAAGTGAACGATGGGGGCGAAAACTTGAATGGAGGACGATTTGGGGGGGGGGGGGTGGCAAATACAGGGCAGCCACTGACTTGTTCAACAGCACATATATATGGGCTTTATGAGCAGAAAAGGCCTTTTTTTTTTTTTTAGCGCATTTGATAAAGCATGTTTTCTATTTCATGATTTACATGTATAATCAGCATGCTTATTTTCATCAATGAGGCTTTGAAAAACGAAACATCATAAGTTTGAGTAGGGATTATGGGGGGCGAGGGGAAGGGGAGGAGAGAAGGGGATCGATTACAGAAAATCTGGAACCTAAGGGAGCGACTCCCTGAAAAAGTCTTGAGAACCACTGTGCTAGATTAGCATTGCGCAACACGCTCTTAAAGAGGACGGAGGACTATTATGTTTGTCACTGGTATCTGCGTACAAGAACTTTCTGTCTAGACACGGCATTTCAGAAATAATTGTTCATTTTCCGTCTCTTTTTCATCGTAATTCCCATGCAAATTAGACAAACGAAAGACCTGAAAATGAACATGACATTTCAGGGAATAAAAATGAAGAGAACAATACTGTATCTGCCCGAGAGCTTTCATGACCATATTGCACCATGATGAAATACGTGAAGAGCCACTTAGGTGCTCCGCTAAAATCCCTTGTCTTATTTTCAAAAGGAATAAAAAATGAAAATATTCCAATTGGAAATGTCAATGGGCCCCATTAAACACTTTACTGTGTTCGCACAGCCCATTTTTATTTGTTTCCCAGCGGACAGTGCCCTTTTCAGACAATAACAAAGCAGTAACCTGTTGTGTTTCTATGGAGTGATAATATTTTATCTCTGTTCTGTGAAAGGCAAGGATGTTTTGTTTATCTGTTCAACCTCTAGAAATCTGATGGCTAGAAAAAAAAATATGCCTACTGATTATTAATTTGAACCAGAGTTAAGAATTTTTAATTGTGTATTATTCGCATTGAGTACCATGAAATTAAGAAATGTATCTTAGTGTAAGCAATCGTGTTGCTTCGACACAGTACCAGAGCCTCGTATAAATATTGAGTATTGCGTAAAATTATCTTAACCAACATTAAGTGATAAATTACCTTTATTTTTCATATCATATGTAGACATATTTCACACAAAAAATTGAGATCTAAATAATTATAATGATGATCATGAATTCATGATATGATATTTCAATTAGAAATTAATTTCCGTTATATTGAGCTGCATGTGAACACACACAGAAAAGATGAAAATTCATGAGTCAGGCCAGTGATTTCAACCCGAAGGTAGTTCAAAGTCAGTTACTTTTCAGAGTCGACACTTCGACTTGGTTCCGAAATATCTTCGTCAAAATTGGGCAAAAAGAAAAAGTTGTATGTAGCAAAGCCCCGCGCAAGAAATGGTTTTTATAATATTCCGAAATATCTTATTCCTGTTCTTTTCAAGCAGTCGGTGCAAGCGTCTTATCATCTTCTTCTGCCATCTTCATCAGCAGTGTGTCATTTCCCTCGTGAAGGACCTTACTTTATGACTAATACCCATCCAATTCATAACTTTCCATTGTCCAGTTCCTGTCACACCAACCACAGCCGATCAACCCTCTCGTTTCTTGCACAGTTATTTGGTGTGGGAATATAATAATTATATTATTAGACTTTTTAAACCTGAAAGTCTATGTCCTTCTCATAAATTCTAGGCAAACTTTACTGAACATATACGCAGAATCTGTAATCATACATGAACATTGTCTTCCATTCCATTGCGTAACCGATGCCAACATTTCATGCTGGATATTGCGACTTCAAGGTTTCCATCTGCATGACTTTTTGTGCCGTCTTTCCATATGTTCTGGTTGCAAAATGCTTCCCTCCCATTCCTTTGACAATTGACCCATCCACTGCGTTCTTAGAGTGTGAATGCCCGAAAATTCACAAGTAATGAAGC